>JAOXYL010000078.1:3256368-3268443 GCA_028564955.1 Terapon puta
TTCACCCCCTGCACGAGTAGTAGATCCACTTTAGTTTTATAGTTTTATAAGCTAAACGATCTGCCACGTTGTTTGGGATAAAAACTAATTTGTTCATCTGTGGACTAAACTCAATTTCACACCAATGCAACAAATAAATCTATCCTTCCATAATCTCAACATGAAGTGAATCACTGCCTATCTGGATGGCAGACCCTCACTGAAGCTATCAAAGGGAGGACAGATGAAAAGAGTCGTGATGAGGGAGAGAGTGAGACTGAATTAATATGAATAAAAGAAACAGCGAGCTAAGTACGCTGGGAAAAGTAAACACTGGTCCGTGTAATCACAGTAAATCTGGCCGGGGGGCCGACAGAGCAGGCTGCACCCTCAGTCGAGGAGTCAACAAACCCGGAGAAAAAAACAGCTAACTAACTAACATTACTGAGAGGGGTTAAAGAGGGTAGCGGCACGGCTTTATTCACATGAAGATCAGTGAAACACCGCCATGTTTACCCAGCGTCTGGCTGAGTTAAACTATGTAAACCTCAGCACATAATTCACAGAGTGAATTCAGGGTCACAAATGTAAAGATGACTTTAGTCCCAGTTTGAGAGGGCTTTTTATGTGTGTGTGTGTGTCCTCTGAAATTGGTTGTATTGGAGAATACAGCTGAGGCTGTTTTAACAACTTCTGATATGAAATGTCCCACTGTTTGAGAGCGAGAGGGCCAATAAGCGAGAACATTCACGTAGCTAGCAGCATTAAGATCGGCTGCGATGATCTGATAAATGGAGCGGCCCCACTGGCACTCCACACCGACCACACATCAGTCAAGGCGTCGGGCCAATTGCCTTTACGTTTCATCACCCTATGTGAAGCATTTTTTCCGAGGTAATATCCTAATCTAACAGTCAGCCATCATGTGCTGCCAAAGTTAACTGATGTCATGCAAACACATCAAAGTGAGCGGGTTAATGGCAGGTATGAAAAAATGGCGGGATATTAAAGAAAATATGTGGACAAAGTGGTGTTGTTATGCAACACTTGGTGATATTAGTATTAATATTTGTATTACTTTACCATCTGACAATTCATGCAAAGGAAAAAGTGAAGTCGGTTATACTTTGTGTTTGTTTTTACAGGCGCTTTCCAGATTTACGCGATATTTTTGTGTCACAGATGTTTATTGTTAATTCGTTTATTCCAGTTTTAATATTTCTATGTCCTGAAGAACATTTTTTGGGGTTTGCTGGTAAAAAAAAGACAAAAATATGGAAACATTTGGAATAAACTAAGTGTCCCACTCTGTATTGATTTGTGGATCTTCTTTGTTTCAGTGTCCAGTTTTGGAAAATAAATGCACAAGTGGATATTGTTGGAAAGGGACTTTGTTTGTCATATATGTTGATATATTGAGAACAGATGTGGGTCCTGTTTATTCCTAACAAATATTCCCCTCTCATTGTGACTGTGGCCCAAAGGTTAAAACGGGAGAATAATTCTTCTTTGAGGTTTTTATTTTTGCGTCAGTGAATTTGGGAGGCTGCTGATCACTATGCAGCTTTGTTTGAGTATTTTGTTAAACCAGACAACTTAGGCTGAACGCTGGAACAGGAGGACTAAGTTCAGGACTAAGTGTTAGGATTGTTCCTCCGTTTCCTTCGACAGGCACGGTTGTTGAGTGGCTGCAACATACACACAGCCTTGGCTTAAGGCAGATAGACCATATGAGCTCAGCGCACGGCTCAAATCCCCCGTGATCTGGTTATGTGCCGCCGCTCTCTCAAGTTGTCCAAATGAATGGCTGAGGCATAAAATTCAGACGTTTCTTCTCATGCTGCAACTCAAGCGCATCGCAGTAAATCAGTCTTTTGCCCTAGCAAATCTTTCAACCCGAGCTCTCATTTTAAAAGAACTGCTTTTTATAGGAAGAAAAAGCGACGGACGTGAGGAGGGAATCCGCTTTATACAGACGCATATTTGTTTCAATCTCGTTTCCATTTGTAACATAAAGCTAATTTTGAATAGTAGCCAGATAACCCCCCTTTTCTTTAATTGCTTCCATATTTCTCAGCCCGAATGAGGTAATACCATTTATTTGGCAAAAGACTGAGTGGGACGGGCCGCCAGCAAAGCCATTATGTGTGATTAGCACTGTTTGCTGCACTGATTTGATTTGTGAATTGTCTGATTGGTGACACAGCCAGTGGGAAAAAGTACATTTTTTTTGGAAATGATTGTTGCCACCATCAATCACAGATAACCTGCTACTGAAAATGAAACAGGTGCTGAAATATTTAGAGCTTCACCTACTTTGAAAGGCCAAATCAGCAAAAACATATCTTGGCTAATATTTTGCAGCGATGTTGTGCAGCTTCTATTTTCTTCAAGAGTTGAAGAAAATAGAAGAACTGAACTCTTTTAAAGGAAAAAAATATTACTATTATTTAAATTGCTGTGTGCCCTGTAATGCTTTAAAAGGCAAGGGTACTGTATCTAAATTATATAATAATTTTTTTTTAAGCATTCAGTAATTTTTATTTGTATGGCAACTAGGCTATTATATTTGTGGCTCAGGTTTTGTGAAATCTGATTGGCTCGTCTTACTTTTAAAAAATCTGTACAACTGATAAAAAGATAAGTAAATTAAATGATTAAAATAGCATCTGATTACATTTACTTTGTATCTGCTTGTTAAGTCTTCAAATCTGATCTGTATTTTCACTTTATTTTGTTCATTTGTACCCCATATGAACATTAAGTAATCTTCAGGTTGTAAACTTGTGGAGTGTATTGTTATAATAATCAACAGATACTGTGTCCAAAATTATCAAAATATATTTGTCGTAACATAAATTACATAAACTAGAATTATCCTTTAAGAACATGACAACTAAATGAATGGACTGTACAAAAAAGTATTAACTTATTTATAAATATATATATACATATACATATATATATACATATATATATATACACATATATATATATATATATATATATGTGTGTGTGTGTGTGTGTAACAATAGTAATAACAACAGGACCACACTGTCACAGGTGAGGGCTTAAAAATCTATTTTCATCTTGTTCTTTGTCTTCTATCAGGTTATTGTGGGTGGAGCTCAGAGCAACAGTGAGTGTTCAGACACCCATCATCAGTGCTGTCTCTGAAGTCAGCCACAGGTTCACTGTAATATACCTGCAGTCTGACACCAGCAAGACTAACTTGCCTTAATTAGAGCTGGAATGGAGTGAACTCTCAGCTGGGCTGTTAAATGTACACACTGATGCAGCCAAGAGGAGAGCAGTCACTGCTGATACAGCTCGTCCACTCCCTAGATACACCGTGCTTCATCCAAACACACGTGACCAGTGAGCGGCTGCTCAATCTGGTATCTATAAATTTTCCCAAAAGATGCTTTTTAAACTAGGTGTGGGTCTGGGTGGGCCTATTCAGACCTGGCATGACAGTCTGGCTCGAATGCTTCACAACACACAGCTAAAAATACAGGTGTAAACACATTCAAGATGCACTGAGAATCTGATTACATGAACCAGATTTGGAGGTCGTCATGGATGTGCGCACACAGACTACTTCCTGGCTACAATAGACACATATGTCATCAGAGTAAGTAGGAAAATGCTGCCAACAAATATCATCAAAAGAGTAAGCAAAGTCCAGATCAATACACGAGAGTGAATGCAAGGAATGGAGCCACAGTGGACTTTTACAAGAGAGGAAAAGTCCGTAATGCAACTTAATTACAACAAGCCTTTCTGGCGGCGGGGAGACCACATGGGTTCCAGTTTATTGCTTTAAACTTTTAATCAAAAAAACAATGTGGAGGAGATGGACATGTTTTCTTGGTTACTGATTGGGGAGGTGAAATAGATCAGAAATAGACAGGATTTTGAGTTCACTGTTGAAGTTAGCAGTGCGTGACCTATCTCAGATTCGATGTGATTCAGCAGTCATTCAGCAGCGGGATGTTTAGCTCGCTCTGATCAGAGAATAACATCACACGCAGGCTATCATTTACACAATACAGTACGATGCTCTGTCACTGCAGAGGTCTTTCTCAGGACTAAACAGACACAAAACCAGTCAAAATACTGAAGATTAAATAATTACTTTAACTAAACCTGCAGGCTGGCTACTCAACAAACACACCCTCAGAGGTGCCCTCTTATTAAAATGTGACAAATGCAGAATGTAAGTCGGTGAGGGGAGATGAATCTTTATTTGAAGAGAAATAGCTAGAGGGCCATTACAAGGAGCAAGTAGGTGTGAAGGGTTAAAGCAATTAGCGCACATCTCTGTCACATCCTGCTGTGGAGCAGATTTCAGATGTTCTGCCAGTGGAGCCGCTCACTCCTCATTTCTCCTGCTGCCCCTCTCATGGCCCTGCTGTGGGCTGCACTTTTCCAGCTCTTTCTAAATAGTCAAGTCCTAATATTTACTTCTCGCTTTCAAGCCCAGGCAGAGCGGGAGCTGGGTGCAGTCTGTCGGTGCAGGAGAGCGGAGGTGGCAGGAACTGATGCCCTCATTAATTCTGCAGGGGGAAACAAACATTTGTCCTTTCAGGGCCTTGTGTGACTTTGCGGAGGGGCGGCCGCTGCAGACTGACAGGAGAGGTCTTGTTTGTCGGGTTCGCGTTTGTATTATGAAGCCGTGTGTGTATGTGTGTGGCATTCATGGGTTTGTGTGAGTGACCCGAGCTTGCCCGTTAACCAACAAATGAACTCGTGCAGCTAATTTTGAGACCAACAGCAGAGTTTGTGTTGTGCTGGCGCAAAATATACTGTGCCCTGTGCTGGGAACACGGCAAAAATGGTATAGGTAGGCATTTCACTGTGAAACATTAATTAATTACATAAAATATAGCTATAAGTTAATCTTATTTTTTTATCACAAAACTGTTACTGTAGAAATAATCCATTGTAGTGTCTTATATATTGTCTTCTTGCTGTCTTTTGTTTCTGTTTGGAAAGCAGCATGACCCCACACTGTTTCACAGTGGAATAACAATAACATGGAACAGAAGTGAATTTCCACAACCAGCCATTGAAAACAGTGCGGCATTTGGAGTCAAATTTAATGTTTATCCTACGCCGAGTAAATGATTAAGGAAGCCTTTTCTCTCTCTGTCGGCACCAAAGGAACAACAAGACAATACGATAACCATCTGCTGTGGAGAATGGTTCGGAGATATTTGATCAACTCAAGTCTTTCAGTGGAGGTGTATGTATGTGATTGTCCAGCTTGTCATAAATGGTGTACAGTTTTGTAATATGTTGTGTTTATTATTACAGTTTGCTCGACCTCCTCCCATCAGACAGTTTAACTTTGGCAAATTGAGATGAGGACATATGACAGATTGTTTCCTCTTGTTTCTCAGTCCATCTCTCTCTCTGTCTCCCTCTCTCTCTCTTTCCCGCCCTCCTCTGCAGTGGAACCAGATTATTGCCTGGCAGGCTTGATCACAGTGCATTCCTACACGGAATCTGTTCCCCGAAGAATTTGCATCACAATCTTCGTTCCACAGTGAACCCACAATTCACAGCTGTGCTGGTTCAGCAGCCGCGATCATAGATTTTAATGGCAGACACTTGGAGTGTCACAAAAACAGCTTTGATGACAGCTTTTTATGTCATGACAAACACATTGGAATCAGCAGCTCTATTATTCATATAGTTCTATTCATATGTTGGACATTATAAATCTAAATCACTATTCAAGCTAATATGGATAATATGAAGGTAATTCTTTTGGTAAACAGCATGAGCTAAATATTCCACTGAATGTCGTCTGAATATGCATAAATTAAATCCTTTCCATGAATAAACGGACCTAATGACTTCCAGAATAAGTGCAACTAGGTAATTGGTTGGTATAAAAAAAAAAAAAAAAATTCAAGCTTAATTTTTCTCTAAATGGTCTGAAAGCTTTTGACATCACATAAAAACGCTGTCCCATTTAATGAGTATTTTGCTTTCAATCACACTAATCTGAGTAGATGGTTTATCCCAGCCTCTCCATCAGTGGGCTTCATGTTCTGTACATCTACCTAGAGTCAATGCAGAACACCCCTCACTCCCACTGCGTTTGACAGAAAGGACACAGAGCACTTCACAGTGATGGACGGCCTCTTCAACACAGAGGCCCTCACCTTCTTCTCAGCCTGCCAAATGGGGATTAGCACTACAGCCTTGGCTGCTGGTCCCAACCCCGCCTCCACCCACAAATCCTCTGCTATCCTCGGCAGCTCCTCACCACTGTCCTCTAACCACCGACCCTCCATCTCCCCCTTCTGACCCAACATCAGCCTCCAGCATTCCTCGCTGCGTCACATGGTCCTCGAGCTCGGCTGGTGCTGCCCCAGGCCAAAAGATCCAAGTACCAGCGCGGTGCCAACATTCCTGCCTGACGGGCGTTTTGTTGGAGGGATTTCCTGTGGGCTTTCATGCAAGTATGGAACAATTACTGCTGCTCAACAATCACTGGCTGTGACAGGTGGACATGACCAGGGGCGTCCCGCCAATCATCTGTCTGTGGCTTAGGACTGCCACTTTGAGCGCTGGCTGGGAGGCCATCAGGATTTGCATACACTCATCATTGTCTTTGGTTAAGCGGGGAAAGAGACATTTTATTCTTGCTAGAGAGTAATGACTAAACAAATCTGACAAACCAACAAACAATCAGGTCTGGAGGAGTGGGTGCCAGGTAACATGGATTGCCAGGCTGTCACGAAGAACATAAAGGAGTAATCTGGGGTCTTTTAGGGCCCCCAGAGTGATTTCTTTTTCAGCACAGGTCACTTCTTCTTATCAGTTTGATGGTCTGAAATTGTGCTGCACTTCGACCACACAAGGGCCATATTAGCTTTAAATTAGATCATGTTTAGCACAGATTAAATCAGCCTAGCCCCTCAACGAAGTGCAGCTGTGTGTCCGGCTCTATTTTGACTGGGGTACTTGAGGAGGCTTTGATGAGGACTGTGGAATGAATCTCTGAGACATTCAACCTTGCATATTTCACAGATATGCCTTTGGTCTATCAGAGTGACTTAGCCAGACTTTAATCGAACTATTTATATTCTTAACCTTGGCAGCAAACTCCTGTGAGTGTTGGTCTGAGCGATGTTTGAAAGAATGGAAGTTGTTAAAAGTTTGCATTTTGCATGCGGGCCCTGAGCCCTCTCTGTCACACACATGAAATCGGCTGGTTTCTATTGAGGTGAAGGTCGGCGCACAGATACCACTGAAACAGCTTTAATAGAGGCTGATTAACAGAGGACGAATGGGGGCCTGCAGATCATTTTGACTGCCTGAGAAGGAATAGAAATCCTGCTGTCCATTCATGCATGCTCTGTCTCCGCTCTCCACCACGACATCCACCTCAGCCTCAACATTAGAGTCCGCAAAGTTTTTATTTTTTCAGAATTCTCCTCTTTAACTATTTCTGCCGATGCTATGTCAGTGTGAATTTGTTACAATTTGTAAAATTAGATTCAAACATCTGCGCCTGCAAACTTGGCAGAGGAAATTATTCTCCCTTAACTGCAAGTCAGTGATTTCAGCCGAAGGTAAATAGATTCCGAGAAGGGGTCGGAAATCTTCTCTGGGCCGTAATTCTGTAAAGTGCCAAGACCTCAATTGCTCTCAGATCCGTGTCTCTGCCTGCCAAACAAAGACCAGGGTTACTGAGGCATTTTAGCTGTGGCAGCACCGGGACAAGAGTAACTAATTATTCGCCATGACACGTTTAATCCTGCGCTGAACTGTTGGTTGGAGGGTGTAGCGGAAGAAAATTATCTGTCTGCACCACCGCCAGTCAGAGGAAAGACGTGTTTTGGCCTTGAAGCCGAGAGGGGCACATGAGATGGTCACCACATGAAAGACCCTGCCTGGGTTTCTGCTTTAATCACTGCTCGGCCCTGGCTGGGAGGAACTATTTCATGTCTGCCCTTTTGGAGTCTCAAACTGCATCTTTGTTTGTTTGTTTTCTGCTTTTGTTTTGATAGATGATAATCAGTTTGCTTGCGGCTGTTTTCAGCCCTGCCCGCCCCTCACATGTGACGTGGCCGTGTCCATACGGGGAGAGTTCAAACTGGACTGCATGGGTGGAGGATAAACAGGAAAATTACAGAGCTGGAGACGTCTCTTGATTTTGTTGCTGCGGTGGCACTGATCCCTTTAATGGCCGTATCAGGTAATAAAGAAATTCCACATTAGCCAGGCTCCACTTGTTTACATTTAGATGTTGGTCTAACTGTGAGCCATAGCTCCCCTGCCAGAATCAATTAGCACCTTCGGAGCTGCGGCTGCTGCTAATAAAAGCTCAATGAGTCAGAAAACACCTTGGTTCTACACAGAGTGACGTGCCGGGGAATCAAACTGCCGTACTTCCGCCTTCTCCACATGCCTGAGCAATGTGTCTGAGCAGCCATCGCCGGCGCATATGATTTATGAGCACCTACGCAGCGAGCTTCCCTGCTTGGCTCTGCACAGCCGAGCGGAAAAGGTTACTACGCAGATCGAACTCCCGACGACTGTAAGTGTAAAGATTCAGTATTAGTCTCCAGACCAAAAAGCTGTCGTGTGTTTGAGGAGGATTTGTGTTTTTACAGTGGTGTTTTTCTAATTTCAGCTTCTTTCCTCTCTCCACGTGTTGGCCTCTCTGAGTGCTTCCTCCCATGCTCTGCCTCTCTCTCTGAATGCTTTACTGACCTTGCACTTTGCTTGTTTCCCTCAGCACTGGCCTGCAGCAGCTGGCCTGGCGGCACCGGCCTCTGACTTGCCTCCACGGGGCAACGATCATTTCCTGTACGCCCCTCTGCCCTTTCTCTTGCTGACAGTGGCTCTAATCCCCCCGGCTGCACTCTGCCTGCCTGCTGCCTGCCAACAGTGGGAAACATTACCTTTCAAATGGAAATGATTACAAGATGATGATCATTTTCTCTCTGCTGTTGCTTTTACTAGAACTAGAACTACTAGAATTAAATAAAAACTTAAAGTTAAAGGCCACGCAATAAAAACAATGAATAAATACAATTAAATGAGGGTGTTATTAAACTGACATCAGTGTAAATTTTCTGTGTCTTGACTGTAAAACATACAGAAACCAACATAAAACAGGTGGTTTTTAAAAGTCCAACAGAGAGTAACTTGAAAATATTTTCACAAAGAACAGAAATATTTCATCAAATACTGATATTAATCTTACTACCACATTTACTACTGCACTTTTCATCTCCTTTAATTCACTTCTTATGTCAGTTATATTATTAGATACATTACTAGTTACTAAGAGTTTACATCCAGAACATATGATCTTATATCATACATATATAAAATTTTAAAATGAAACTAATTCAACATTTAGATGCTGCTTACATTAATAAATCAGTAATAATTAATTGGCAGAAATATAAATGTCACAGTGGCAGGAGTATTTATATTCTTTTTACTTAAAATTCAGCATATCTAGCAACAATATATCTACGCTTTAATATCTAAAATGCAAAGAATTTTACTTCTAAAGGAGAATTTTATGTTACTATGCAATTTTTAACAGTTTTTTTACAGCAGACATTCTGACTTTTAGTAACACAGGTGTTACTGATCATCTTAATTGTCTGCCTCCAGCATTACTTGCTGCTCAATGTTTTATTCAACTGTCCCAAACTAAGCTGCGTCATACTGAAACATTTAACGTGGATACAGCGATCTAAAAATAGTTCGTACAATGTGACGTAGTTCCACACAGTGATTGGCTCGTTCAAGCAGGTGTGTGGACGGGAGAGCGCGCGCTCTCTCACAGCCCTGTCGGTGAGTCGCGTGCGTCTCTCTCCACCACAGAATATATCATTACACACTACACATTAATCTCCAGGGTTCGTCTAAGGCTTCATTGTGGAGTGAAACAAAGTTGAAATGTTTTCTGATTGAATTATTAGCCCCGCCTCAGTTACAACGTGCCACTCTAATTGAAGAACAAATTCAGTTAACTCGGTTTTTCATTTAAACCCAAACCTGATGTGACTAACTTTAGCTTGCTCCGGGATGCTAGCTGGGCTGGAGCGGCAGAGGGACCACAGAGAGAAAGAGTCCTTTTTGTTCCTGGTTATACATGCCTATATTTAGGCTCGATAAAACAGCCTCTCACTGAAGCCCTGGATAAATCTCTGCTGGTCACAGAGGACAGATGAAAGAGCTCAACATGGCGCCGCTTACCTGCTGCTCCGCTCAGCCTCCTGCGGATGGACCCTGAGACCCCGAGAGGACTGCCTGACGGGAATAGTAGCTGTTTATAGTAAATTATATTTATATGACTGGGGCAGTAAGAATACAACAATACTACTATTACTAGTAGTAGTCGTAGTGTTAATAATAATTATAATAATGATAATAATTGTGTTTTTATCATATGTAATCATTTTAACCATGCAGTGTGATTCTATAGATGTATGGTCTCCTCTTTATTATGAGCTGGATTCAGATCATTAAAAAGTCATGTGGAAGAAATAATCTGTCTGTGAGTCCAAGAATTCAGACAAACAAGAGCGGCTGTTTGTTACACACGTTTCTTTCATGCCACTCTTTGCCTTTAATATTACAACAAGTTACAAATTGAGATGTTATTACTGACAGTAATCTGAGCACTCTTGTGGTTCCCCGGTTCCCCACATGCTCATGGAAATAACTCCACACTTCTGGGAACATAAAACCTTGGTGGACGCCAGAAGCTACACAGCAACAAATGCATATGCATGAGGATGTTTGGACCACATCTGGTTATAGTGTGTGTGTGTGTGTGTGAGAGAGAGGGACAATGTCAGCTAAGGATAGAGTATAGAAGTGGAAGTGTTTTCATTTATATCAGCTGTATTTTGTGTTATGAAATATTAATCTCAAACATTCGCCGAGATCCCTCACACAGCCCTCCTCCTGTACGTCCTCAGTGATCAGCCTGACAGGCTCTTTGGATAATACGGAGATGCTTTGATGCCAGACTTCCCTGCTTCTCCTCGCTGCAGCCTTCACAATTTTATCTTACATTTGAACAAAATTGTGCATTAACTTGTGAAGCATGAACGCCCTTGAAACAGAATACCGTGGAAGAAAAACAGGCTCCTTTCATCACCAATTACAGGCCTGCTTCAGATGCGGAACTGCTCCACATAACTTTAAAGTCACTTCATAACTGGAGCATTCTTTAATCTGGCTTGAGATTGGAGAGAAATCGTCCAGCTGGTCTTCCATCTTTGATTGGAGCTATTCAAAATCAACACTGTGCAAAATATTTGCAGCACCTTGGAGCTTATTTACAGAGCCAGCTCCGCCGTAAAGGCCCTGACAGAGTTATCTGTGTTAGAGACAGAGCACAGCTTTAAATATGTGTTTTATTAACACCCACACATTTTATACACCATCATGTCAGCGAAGGTAGTAACAGGCCATGGTTTGATGATCACCAATAACAATACAGTATGTATTGATTTCACTAAATGAACTGAGGACTGGTGCCAGCTATGTCGGTGACAGTTGTTTTCAAGGGTATTATATCTCGAAGTGTTAATTAAACGTGATCCTGATGTGGGTTATCTTATCATCATCTTTATCCTAACCTTAATGACTAAAATGTATAATATGATCACAACAAAGCAGCCCGAGCTATTTTATCTTTCTAGGCTTTTTAGAAGCTGACTGACTGATTGATGTTTATTTGCATCGATAGTTAATTGAATGTATAATTTAATTCAATTAATTATTTCAGCTATGTAATCGCTAAAAAACTAACTTCATAAAGCTCCAAGAATTTGAATTTATCTCATGCTTATTTTGCCTGATCAGCATATCAAACCATGTTACATGATACTAGACACACTGTTTTATCTTGTCAATATTAATACAATACATGAACATATATATATCTACTATGTGAGAGAGGAGAGCCTGAATAATTAACTAACAAATTATATATGGGTGTGTTTGTGTGTGTGTGTATGTGTGTGTGTGTGTACATGGGGGAATCTGATAAGAGTACACTGCTTTGACTGATGAAGGGCCATTTAAATTGAAAAGTGT
>JAOXYL010000078.1:3284590-3294963 GCA_028564955.1 Terapon puta
TCCTTTTTCTTACATCCCACATTCTTATTTCCTGACATGCTCCTTACTTTCTCTGCACCTTCCTCCCATCTCTTTTCCTCTGTAAAAGCTCCTTTTCTCCCTTCCCCCCCTTTGCAGCCTCCCTCTTACTTTACTTTCTTTTGGTTTATCGCCTTTTCTTGACATTTTTTTTGTAGCTGTAGTTATTCTTACCCCTGCATTCACACCCCCTGCTGTCCTCTTTCTCTCTTCCTTCCGTCTCTCCCACTTTGCCCACGTTGAGGAGCAGCTCAGACAGCGCAGACTCACATTGAGTCTTTGTCCCTGTCGGAAAAGGCGACATGCAGACACCCAGAGGAGGAAGTCACGGTCGCACACCGAGCCCTATGTGTACATCGTGACAGCTCTTAAACGGCGCTGCCTCTGTAGTGGCAGGCTGCTGAGCGCTGTGGTTGATGGGACACAGTTAAAGTTACAGCAGCAGATGGAAAAGCATTACAGGAAGGCATGCAGGGCTGCTTCACATGCTCACTGCCTTTGTGCAGCAGCAGCATATATATGGAGAGGTATTAAAAGCAGAGGGTCAAATATATCTTCTGCTCAAACACATCCTGGGCAGCAAGGAGAGGGAGGCTCATTGCTTTCCCACATTGCACCTGGGTGAAGTCCGAACCGCCCGTGCTTGCTCACTCCCTTTCCTTCTTCATTTGTCTTTTCCTTTTGTTTTTTCCTCTGGCGAGCCAGTATTTGACACCTCCGAGCTGCCACTCTGACAAGTGATTTATTGCCACTCTAGGCACAAAAAAGAGTCCCACCTTGAAAGATGGGTGGCACTGGGGGGGCGGCAGGTAGCGTGATGTTACACCACAGGCCCTTGCGGTGCACATTGTTGTCCTGCCGCACTGACATCATTTGACATTCATACCTTCCTCGTACCCTGCAAAACGGCTGATCTTGTTACCATTCAGCAGGCGGAATTCAAGAAGAATAAATCCTCGGCTGTGTAAGAGTTTATAGGGCTCCCTGGATGTTATTTATCCCTGTAGCCAGAGGGAGATCCCATGTGAGTACAAGGCATTCAGGGGTTAATGTGAAATCCTCCTTATTCCCCTCATACAGGATGATTTATTCCTCTGACTTAAGTTGTAGCACATGTGTCTTGCATGGACAGAGCAGCACATCGGATATGACTGCTGCTCCCGATGCCTTGGGAGTCATTTGTTGAGGGTCCAAAGGGGTCAGAAATAATTTCTGACCCTACAATCAGCCATGTCTGCCGGCCGTGGCACACATAGTATCAGTTGTTGTGCCCGCTGAACCTTAAAGGTTCTTTGTGTTGCTTAACAAGCAGGAGGCTTCAACTCAAGCACAGACAGCTGGCGAGCTGTCACGCTAACAACCATCCCAGCACACACACACACACACACACACACACACACACAGGAGGAACATGAGCGCCAACAACTGACAAACTGTTACGTTAGCACTGAGAACAGGCAGCAGGCGGCCACTGTACCGTCATCAGATCTGTTATTCAATCACAAGAGGGCCTGGATGTGACCAGGGGCTAAAAACCTGCCGGAGCCATTAAGGTGAGCCGCAAAGGTTAGCAATCAGGATGTCAAAGCCTTGTCGGGGCTTAAAATACACCATTGTCCCCATTGAAGGTGCATTTTCACCCTCCTTCACCATTGTTCATGCCCATCTCCAGTATCCACTTGGCTTCTATTCTTAGCTCTTTTGTAGCTGGGATTACGGTGACATGTTGTCTATTGTGGCTCTTACAGCAGTTACAGCATCCGTCACCGCAGGACAACACAGATCAGTCAGTGCAGGTTACAGGTGTCTTTACACGCACTGTGCACCAGGATAGTGTTTCATGTCGGCTTGATGGAGCTTGTTCACAAACCTGTTGCCGTTTGAAGGAAAGTTTTTTTTGTCATGAGTGAAGAAGACTGTATATGTTAATTAAAGGATATTAGTTTGTTAGTTGTCAGGAATAAATGTGCCATGTTAAATACATTTACTGTAATGTGTGATGCATAAAGAAATAGTTCAGTATTTGCTTTCTTGAGATACTATTCTCATATCTGTCCATTAAATGTGAAGCTCCAGTAGACATTTAGCTTAGCATAAAGACTGGAAACAAAGGGAAACAGAGCTCTGTGACTGCATAGATTTCAGCTTTACAAGTCTGCAGTGTACTTGGTGAATAATTTGTATTTAGTTCTCAGATGTGCTGGAGCCATTTGGTCAAACAGGCTGTTTCTTGATCTTTTTCACAGCTGTTTAATCAATCACAAATCAAGTCAAATATGGATCCTTCACTTGAATGTGGCCTGAGAACCCAAACATTAGATCCATTTGTGCAAAGCAATAGTGTATATGTGATGTGGAAAGAACAATAAAAGATGTTTTGACTATCAGTTGATTGGTTGCATTGTTAGCCATCCAAAAGTCATTAGAGATAAGTTACAGTGTGGGGCCTTGACCTGACACGTCACCAAATTACAGGATTTTTCATGACACAGCTGCAAAAAGCAACAGGCCTCCTGTTTTAGGAACATCATGAACAGTTTTTGTGACCAAAGCAGAATTAAACATTTCGGAACATGGACATAAAATGTCAGTACTTACTATTTAAAGGTCAAACATCTTCATGGTTACCACCCAATAAACTATTCATCCTTACATTTTGTAGCTACTACAGTAAGTGCAGAGTCAGAAATCAGATGAATTTGTGACCTCCTGTGTCCCTCTGTGCTGTATTTTCATGACAGCTGCCACAAAAAGAGCCTCGCCCCACCGCATCACACACGCAAAGAAGATGCAGAACAGATGAGGAGAAAACTAAACTGAACGAACGAGCGATTAACTCAAGTCACTAAGAAGGAACATTAGTTTCCCACCGGAGCCAACATATCAGGAGCCAAAGCCAGGTCGGCCTGTCAGTCAAACGACGTTGCCTCACTGCAGTGAGCCTCACCGGGGTGATCAGGTGAAATATTTTCATACTCCAGAGTAGTTTCACCCCTTGTTCCCCTCTGCACACCATCTGGACAGTCTGTGTATTTGTTCACCTGTAATATAATACTTCCCTGCAACAAACAACTGAGGCATTCCTCTTCCTGTTTTGGTTAAAGATCCTCGATTGCGCAAAAAGTCGGTCCTGCACTTTTAGCACCAAACATCAGAGCAAACGTCACTTCATTCATCAGAATGAAGTTGGATTTTTTCAGGGGTTCAGTTTTTGATTAATTGTTTCAATTTATCATATTGCAATTAATCTGTTAAAAGACATCCTAAAAAAGTTGATTAAAAGTGATAAATATGAAGGAAGGTTTATTAACATTAGAAATGACTGACATTTCTTCTCCCCCTTGACACTGTCTTTCACTTGCAAATATATGATTTTAAAGCTAATTTCTAGTTTTCCATTAAACTGTATTCCTGTGAAATGATCTGTCTCTGCCTCTTGACAGTTACTCTGAGTACAGTTACTGCATGCAGGTGATTTTTTTTCCTTTTATAGATGCGTGCTGACAAGTTAATTTATGTAATGTTTATCCACCCACTTCTCTGGGGAAGCCCTGTGTAACTAATGAGACTTCAACAGTGTCTGATGTTTTCTCAGATGTGAATCATGTTGTGGCTCCACTACAAGAATTCAGTCCACTTGAAGGCCATCTTGAACAAAGTCATGCGTCGTCATGCTAATCCAGTTACCCTTGAACCAGCAAAGAAGCTGCATTGTTTCCTATGAGGAGGGACTACCAATTTTGATAATGTAGCCACATATGCCTCCAATAAAAAGTGGCGGGAAATAGGGGTCAGAGTTGACATTGCTAAGGCCACAAAACATCAAAAGATGGAGATATAGATCTGGAAAAGTCAATATTAGTCAGATAGGAGATATGCGTACTTTGAAGAGGACATCTCTAGATCAATGCGGCGACCCTCTGGGCTTTTAAAGCAGACTCCTCCGCCCTGCCCCACCCTCATCCGTCCTCTTTTTAAATCTGCCTGCACTCCAGCCTCTATCTCATCCATCTCATCTGCAGCAGTGCTGTTAGGCTGCTCCCGCTCGCCCAGCTGCCTGCTCAGGAATCCGCATACCACCTTTTCTCTGCGCTCCCCCACCCCTGCCAAGCCCCATTCAGTCCACAAACAACAAATAACTTACCTCAGCTGATGGATGACTCACTGTGAAACCTAAGATGGAAGCTTTCATCTTCTCTGCAGAGCCACTGACAGCTTAACATCACCAGAGGTATAACACAGTTTTGATCACGATGAAAAGAATCGGTGCTGAAAGAAAACACAAACATTTATTCCGCGAACGCAGATATTGGGCAATACATGTTTTTTTCATTAATTCAACACTGCAGCACGTGGAAATCTGTAATGCACACACATATATATCCAGTCTGAGGGGTGTTATGTGAACAGGCTGGAGTATGTCGGCTTGCCTCCAAGTCTACCATAAAGTTGAATCAGACAGCTGATTTCACAATATCTGCGTCTTAAACTTTCTTTTAAGTCTGGAAAATATGTACTTTATTTATTGGTGCATGCGCAATGAACTCCAAGCTCTGCGTGAGCATGATATAAGATGCATCTAAAACTTTAAATTGTCACTGATAGCAAAATTTACAGATGCAGGTGCAATAGGTCACCTTTTCACAGCCCAAAGTGTAGTCGAGATGACCCTGCACAGTAGAGATTTACTAACCAAACGGAGCACACCTGTATTCAGACCTCATATCAATCTTTTATATAAAGTGCTTCCTGAAATGAATTCTTTACTGTTCACCTTCTATAAAATGTTTCAAACTAGAAGAAATATTGCCGTTACATGTTCAGCTCTCCAAACTCTAAGGCCCCCAAGACACAAACCCGTAAATAATGTTAAGTAATGCTTTAAGTTGAAAAAAAAATGGATGGTGGTCTTTGGAATCCACTGAAACCTCAGCCGCATCAGCAACACTCACCCTGACAGAGAAATTGCTGTGCTGCCACCTCACAGGGCGTGCAACTGTCAGAAAGCATTAAGCGCTAAAGTTTCTGCAGACCTGACCGCACTGTGACGGCCGATTTTACTGCAGCTGGGACGGAGCAGGTGAACGAGTGAGCATCCCCTAATAAAATTTCAAGAGTGATGTCATATGCAGGTACATAAGTGATCATTTCAGCAATATCATAATCGTAAAAGTGACAAAAAAAGCCCTTTTTCATCGCTCCTGAAGGGTACAGTGACATTATTGTATTCTGTGGTGACACAGCTGAGATGTTCCTCCTCTTAACAGCTGTGTCGAGCCTCCATTGTCACTGGCATGCAGTTGTTAACCTTTATTTAATCTGAGCTGTCCTCTCTTTTGTCATGTTATTTATTTCAAAAATCATCTAAGCCCTGTGTTCATTACTCCATTTCCATATGGCACTTACAAACCAATCTTGATGTCCTTACCTAATATATTTTCACACTATATGTTCATCATTGTGTCATTTAAGATTTAGACAGGCTCAACATCAGAGGCTTCTCTTCAGATCAGGTCTTACTTAATCCCACTAGCACTTATTCAGTGTCCAGTGCTGAAGGTTTGCACAGGTTTACTCTGCATTATAGAAAGAGTAAAGAATCTCTGTTATCTTCTCCCGGCTGTAGTAGCAGTCAGCACCCGTTGGCTCGGTCTTTTCTGTCCCTGCTAACATCGCTGCTGCACAGTCAAAGTGGCAACACGAGCCTCTCTGTTGCTTTCCCTAGGAGCTTGCCCACGAGCATTTAAGTTAAGTACATTTACTATAATCACTCTGCCATCCACTGATCTGAGAAAATGTCCGTGCACGGTGGAAGTGAACTCGTTTCAGCTGGCAGCAGCGATACAGAGAGCCCCGCTCGAACATGATACGTCTGTACAGTAACTATGACATATGGAAATAAAGTTGAAAATGAGCAAAGTGTTCCTTTAATCTAAAATGAGTTACCTTCTGCAGCATGAAAATAAGCACATTTGCCGATGTTTCTGCTGCCAGTGCCTACAGTACATTTGTCATGCGTACTGCGCAGTATATGTGGACTAATGGACAAGCAATCTGCACTCCAACCACTTGAATTGGACTCCTCATTAGACTCTAATCAGACTTTAATATGGCTCAGTGTTGTTTTACAGCGCATGTGTGACTTATGTGTGACTAGTCAGTTAATCAGTGTACACTTACTTTAATGTACTCTTGATAGATTGAAACGATTTCGCCCCTTGCTCCACCGTTTGCCATTTCAACGTCATTAGACATTATTGTTATGATAACCAGGACAAAATCCTTGGAATGGCAAAGGCCGAGGGAGTGTTTGATTAAATGCATCAATCTCTATTTAGAGGCCATACATGGAGTCTATGCTTAAACCATACAGACGATGAAACCTGGTGCACTGCTGGTACAAATTAAAGCGACGTTTATCCAACTTATCACTGAAACAGACCTTGTCACTGAAATAAGATGCTTTGGATATTTATGGGGGGATATGAATGGATTTCAAGCTTTGAAAAATGTTATTCCTCTGCCAGATAGTTCAGTATGTGTTACATGAACTTTGGTTTATCACGCCTGAATAAGAGCTTTGTAAAAGCTGCATGGCACGTTGTGCACTATTTCTGATTCAGCCATTTATAACTGAAAAGTATACCTTTGGGTTAGCCACAGGCGACCCATGTTTTTTCTGTGCACTTTCTGACGTTGTATACCGTCTGTTATATGTACCACTGACACACAGTATGCTGCCTCTGCATGTGCTTTTCATCCTCAGTCTGCTGCTTAAAGCCAGTCTGCTTTTCTTGGGCTAAGCCTAATATTGTGTAGGAAACTCCTGATACTGTATTCAACCCAACCATTGTTACACAAAAAGTACAATATTGCCTGTTGGCGTTGCCTTGCGCAGCTTATCTCATCTTTCCCTCCCTGCTGCTGGTGATAGGCGACTTACCAGTCTACGTTGGGAGCAGTCCAATTGGACAACAGCAATGCAGGAAGCGGCGCTTTTTTATTCCTGAAACTGCGTCACGCGAAAAGTCACAGGAGATTTGTTCATCTGTAAATGGTTCCATATCTCCCAGCATCTGTTACATACGCTATGTGTCATTAAAACTGACTTACTATCCTGCCTCCCAGTTGTCAGAGCATATTTACTCTCTGCTGCGCGATAAGCATATCTATGGATCCGAAATCAAGTTTAAGAGTCTCGAGCCACGCTACCGGTGAGACTGTACTTGGGATGTGGGCAGAGCTCTCATGCTCAAAAGCACAATCTCGACACATCGATGTTTGCTGGGTATTTATCATGTTCGCCATCGTAGCTGAGTGTGTTATCATGCTAACACATACCTTAGAGAAATAAACACAAAGGCAGATGAACGTTTCAGTAAGTTTGCAGGTATCTGGTTATAAAGAATTGGATAAATTGAAGAATAATGATTGATGATGGTGCTTGATAAAAAGAAAATGAGGCACCCAGGTCAATACCATTCATCCTCTTGGGATCATGAAAGGCTGTCTAAACGTCCACAACCATCCATCCTGTGGGTTTGAGTGGTGTGGCGATGACAGGCTGACCCAAGAAGAGGAAGAGGGTTATGTTGCCGCTCAGATAATCAGTCAGGTGCTGAAAAACATTACCAAACATCCAACCAAACCCCCGAAAATGTATTAATTTAAAGATATAACCTGCATCTGGATGTTTTGCATACATATAACTCACACCAAAGGGCAAATACAAATTATTTCCAGGGCACAACAGGCTCCAAAAACTGCATTCATCCCTCGAGGGTCGGACGATTACGCAGATTAAAGTGGCAGATTAAATGACATCAGGCATATTTAGAGAAAACTACAATAACATAATAACACCTTAAAGGGACTCGCATGCTTTCTTAAGCTCGATCGAGATGACATTGTCTAATATGTCATTCCTCACATTATGAAAGACTTTGATACTGTGTCTGATTTCAGTGTTAAACCGGTAATAAGAGCAATGTTAATGGCGTAATACCACCATTTTATGATAGCGAGGCTGCGTATCCATTTCAAGGGCGGCTAATGGACTACTGGTGTGACAGAAGAAGCCGAGGAATGTTCCAGGTCTCCTTTTACAAACACGAGACAGAAATATGCAGCCACTGAACAATAGATACGTTGGCATCTGTGGTCTGTATGGTTGTAGGAAATAAATGTATGTCTCAGGCACGCACATCCAGAACAGTCCTGATCAGAGTCGCCAATAATTTGAAAGCAGTTGGTGCTTTGTATCTTGCTTGTGAGCGTCTTTGAAAAAGCTCAAGCAGGAACAGCATATAGTCTGCGCAACATTATTATTTTGTCACTCTTAATCACAGTAGTAACTTATTTTTATAATGAAACAAACGGGTAAGCTCCATATTTTCACTAGTGTGCCTCACTTACAACATTTGGCTCACCCAGCACGACTTGTACGTCTCAGACATCCCTGTCTAAATACTGCACACGCTGCCAGAAATTTTGGGAGGTATTTTGATTCTTGTTTGGATTATATGAATAAAGTCCGATTTATTGTTGGACACAGGGCTGTAGCTACCATTGTGGACACTGAGGTCTGTTCCACTGTATGTTTTCTGGGAGGTCAGGGGGAGACAGGAGCCAATCTACAGTTGAAAATATACACATGGTGGGTATTTAGCAGGCAGATTCCTGTATAAGGAGGCCTCTGAAAATGTATTTAGGACTTTATCTTGGAACATAAATATACAATAATGCTTTCTTTTGATTTTCAAGGAAAGGTGATGTGGTTATATAATCTGTATTAAATCACTATATATACTATCCTAGTACAATATGTTACTGTGTAGGGGGAAAGAGTTCTGTTACAGTTACATTAGTTAGAGTTTAATTACTTGTGTTTTTTAATCAGTTTACCAAAGGGGGAGGGGGCATATTACCACCATATTTTTGTTTCAGCCGGTGAAGAAATAACTGTAAAGATATGTTACCTGTGCATCCCTCCCCATGTTGCTCTGTGCTGACAAAAACCTTCGAAGCCCCGTCATACCCCTGACGCAAAGCTGCCTATTTATACCAGAATATTATTAGGCCCTGAATAACAACATTTGTTTGGGTTCCTCTCCAGAGGAAGTTGGTTGGGGAAGGTCGGGGTGGTTACGGCTGTTTGTCAGTGCGGCTGCAGAGCTGGAGTCCTGGAACAGATTTCTGGAAGGGTCTTCAAAACAGAGGCCTGCCATGTTTCTTCCCCCCGTTGAAAAAAACTCGACCAAGAGGCCCTCTAGAATAACACGGAATGCCTGCAGCAAAAATAATCCTCCCCGTATCACACAATAGGGGAGTAGATGGATCTAGTCTCCACGGCGAGCTCTGGAAAGTGTGCAGATTGATAAGAACACTGCCCTCTTTATCGCAAAAAAACAGGGATGCAAGTTTTACTGAGCGGGCTTACGGAGCTATCGCCTGGCTTCCTGGCAGCCTCGCCGCTTGCTGCATTTATCACACACATGAAGAGGTAACCGAAACCACACTTCTCCTTCTTCTTCTTCTCTGAGAGACGTTCATGATTCACACATTTTCCTGGCAGCTAATGGCTGTGCATGTCAGTCTTGCTGTAACACAGTAAAGCAGGGGAATGAAAATGATGAGTTAGAAACACACAAACTGTACTCATTCGGTTTGCACAAGACCGCCTCTGATGGATGTTTAATATTGTTTGCAAACGCGTGTCTCAGATACAGATGAGAGCTACAAACTGTGAGACAGCTTGTCGTGTCTCTGGAAGTACGGCTGGCTAGAAAATGTTTAATCTAAGTGCAGATTTTTTTATTTGATTTGATTTTTTTCATCCGATTACCTCACCGGCACTGAGCACTTCAAAATCCGCTCAATTTTTTTTCATTTGAGCTTGATTGAAGCATCTGGTCATCTAAACAAAGATAGATGCTATTAACTAAACATTCACATTTGTTGCTTTGATTATTTAGCCTCGCAGGATACTTAACTATCAAACAAAAGTCCAAATCCATCTGCTGATTTGGATTGATTCTCTCAGACTTCAGCTGTATGGTTTTGTGAGGGTCCTGTTTCATTTTAACATGCCTTATAATAATATGTAGCATATGTTAGTAAGTGACCACTTAAAGGGCTGGACAGGAAGAAGAACATTTGGACAGAGGATGTCGTCAATGTCGTGGAGTTTTTTTTTAAATCAAATAGTCATTATTATGATATCTGGAAGACTCACTGAATCTTTGCGTTGTGACAAACGATCTCAGAAATCTCATCAGACTCCACATCTTGATTAGCAGGAACTGATACGGCCATTAAAGTGTGTGTGTGTGTGTGTGTGTGTGTGTGTGTGTGTG
>JAOXYL010000078.1:3298889-3328454 GCA_028564955.1 Terapon puta
GCCCTGACTCAGTAAAATGAATGAATTCAGTGACACCAGCACCAACACTTGGTGGATTTTGTTTGATTTGGTCACTGTTCTCTTTCTTCATAGTGGAGAAAAGGATGAATGA
The DNA here is from genome assembly GCA_028564955.1 of Terapon puta. NCBI lineage: Eukaryota > Metazoa > Chordata > Actinopteri > Centrarchiformes > Terapontidae > Terapon > Terapon puta. The sequence continues at coordinate 3,299,002 of JAOXYL010000078.1, forward strand.
AGAACAGATATAGTTTGTGGCACTCGATGGTCAGATGCATGACGAGCAGAGGATAAGATCCATCAATTCGCCTCACTTAACCACTTATGTTGTGTCCAAATATGAAAGGCAAACAGCTGCAATCTTAAAAAAATGGAATGTTACTCATGAAAAAGTGGGAACGGAAACTCCATTCACATGACACCTGGACATACCGTTACATAAAGGACAAGATAAATGGGTATAGTGCGACTTGGTCAAAGGAAGAGCAAAATCATGCTGAAAGAATCAACCGATAATGGCTCGATAGGCGCATACCAGCAGCAGACTCAAAGGGTATTTCTTTTGACTCTTTTCAGTTTCGTGTCGTCAGACGGCGTACGGTGCAGCTCTGCAGGACTCTGCTGACGTTTGCGAAGACTGATGCTCAGCCGGCGCTGCAGTCACGAGATCGGGCCCATCTATCAATGCATGGCTGTACCTCAAAGGCACCCAGAGAAAGGGAGTCAAGGTGGAAAGGAGAGAGCAGGAAGTGAGATGGTATCCATGAAAGTACAGCTACTTCAAAACATGTAGACCATAAACGGCACAATAGCTACTGTACAAAAGCAAAGCGACCATCCGGCAAAAATCTAATCTTTCCCTCGGTTCTGTGATATGCCTTTTGCATTGTTCGCTGTAGGGTGACTGTTGTTAGAGCCCATTGTGTGTCAGGGGAGTATTCCCCTTTTCGTCTGAATGTCAGGTGTCAATTACGTCATTCAAACTTTCTAAAGGTAATTATAGAAAGCCACAATGTCTTCAAGCGTGAATTTACCGAGAAATCCTTATATGAGCACGGTGACATCAGTCCTCAGCAACCGGCTTTAATTTCACAAGGTCCATAATAAAACCGTCATGGTCATTGTGATATTGTGTTTTTCCCACAATTCTGCACTCACAGCACTCCAATCCCAATATTGATATTGCTGCAATGAAATCAGTTGGACACCACTGCATTTCATTAGGCTGCGCAACTGGAGCATGTGGGGAGAAGTCGGCCCTATAAAAGTCTGAGTCTGCTGAGCGGCTGGGAAAGGCTCGGCCTCGCCTGTTAATACAAGAAAACACTGGGGGTGATAGCGAGGAGCAGGGAAGTTTTACTGCTGAAAACTTGGAGAGGTGACAGGGATTTCATCCAGGCAGGTAGTTTTCCTTACTGGGATGGCTTAAACAGCTGAGCCGGGTCGCGGCACGGCGTTGACCAGCCGGGTCCGGGACCAGGACGGGTCAAGGTGAGCGGATCCGCCCGGGCCCGGTCCGAGTTCTCAGACAGGACACCGGAGTTGCTGCATCTCCCTCCATGCTTGTAACACACTCCCACAATCCCTGTATTATGACTGTAATCCAGCAATAAAGCCTTACAGTCGGAGTACGAGGTCTCAGCTCGCTAATGAATGAGAGAGCACTTTGTGTCTTTGTGTTGACTTTAAACCACAGAGTTGAACGCCGGCCAAGGCTGATACCCGACTCCTGCCCTCTGCCTGTCCCCTGTGACGAGACTTAAATGTGGACCGTTCACATTAGGACGCATTAGGTGTTTAGTGATTCATCCAACACCAGGGCAATTAATATCCTGCTGTACTCCGGGTCAAAAGAATAGTTTTATAAGATGAGGCAACCAAGATATGCTTAGCTTAGCTTTACATAGACAAGACTGCAAATTTCATTCTTTTTTTTTTTTTTTAAAAAAGGCAACTGGCAACCTCACAGAGACTAGACAAGAAAATTATTATCAACAAAGTTTAGAGGCGTTCGACTTCCAGTAAACTGAACTAACCACCTCCTGCTTCATTTTTATTTTGCTGTGATAATGGCTGATGATTAAATGTAGTGTAACAGCAGCACAAGTGGAGAAAAATCTGTCACGTGACTGTGTCAGCGTGGCAAAATTTATCTAAAGTTTGCCAACATTAGTCAGCATGAGCGCGTAAGGTAAGGCTGTCCTGGAAAACCCCTTGAGCTTAATAAAATGAGCAATGGTACATTTTATTGCATGAATTCCTGGTTTCATTTCTAAGAGGTGGAATGTGCAGTATTTTTTCTGCCAAAAGTTACACGGCCTCATTTAAACGCAAAGACTTGACGGTGGTATCGATTTTCTCATCTCACTCTCAGCAGACAGCAAATAAAGACGTGCAAAGAAAGAATTTACTGTGTTACGGGCATGCGCCTAAAACTCAAATGAAAGGTAGGATCTACTTTTTACAGTAGCTTCTCTCCCTGCTCTGGTGTTATTCCCAACAGAAGCATGAAAGTCATTAATCCTCAAATACTCTTGACTGCTTCCCTCCCATTTGCTCACAGTTCTCCGGTATAAAAGTACAGTGGATGTCGTTATGCCTGAAATGTGGCAATGACAGGATTACAGTGCATGAGTGACACCCACAGTAATAATGACAAAGGATTTATTGCATGACGGGGACCACGTAATGACAAGCGTGTAGAGTATCAAGGAGACCTAAGAATGACAAGGGTACAGTGAACGACTTTGACCCGGGACCGACGGCGTGTCAGACGATACGGCTGCTGTATAAATGAGGTGCTGAAGGACCGCAGTAATTCTCGTTCTCGTGCACTTTGTTAATCCTGTTTATGATGTTTGCTGAGATGGAGCCTGCTCCTATCTCAGGGCGGTCATCATGAGATGGATCGGACGGTTCAGCCAGTAACTATTTAAATCAATAATCAGAGTAAATGAGGACACTGCTACAGGGGTGAAGACAAGTAAGTGTTCATTTATAACTGTCTCACACACACACACACACACACACGCACCGCAGTGTAAAGCCCAGAGATCCAGGCTTAGACAGCCGGCGGTGCTGTTTGGCCGGTGTGTATTTTTGCGAGGTGCCTGTGATGATGAACAGTACAGCAGACTATACATTGCGGCAGTGCTGGACTCTTTAAACTGAGCTCTCAGCTCAAAAATATGAAGATGACTTTGTGAGGAAGGAAACAAGGCCTGCGTACTCTCACTCTCAGCGCCTTGGTTCTTGTTCTCCTTTAAACTGCAAAAAAAATAACCTGCGCACTATCAAAGTTATAAACCGTGCACCTGTGCAAAGACACACGGGCCCGGTTTCCATGATGGCACAAATGTCCCGTCTCTGGCTGGATGAAATGTCACTCCCAGAGGACGGAGCGCTGAGGCCTTTAGACACCTGTAGGGGCTTAGCTGGGAGAGCAGACAGTCTGCAGAGTGACACTAGCAGCTTATGGGATTGGGAGGCAGGAAAGTGCTTTATGTGAATCTGGAAACAGAAAATCTTTAAGGACACACTCGGCAATCATCTGCATCGTTGAAATTCCTTATGGGAAAGACTCAGTCCAACAGGTGATTCTGAAAGTGAACGCTTTATTGCCATGAGTAATGGGCTAAGATTTACTGATTGAATAGCCGACTACAGTCTGCCTAAAACAACCAAGAGGATATGTGACTTACAGGGCCACTGTAGGCTTTCAATAATTTAAGTTCCCTTTTTTAACGATGAGCAAATTGATACATTACCTAAAACCCGTGTCACGGTAATACCACCAAAAGGTTGGATTTTACTCAGTTAAGAGCATAATGAGGTAAAGGAATGAAGAGGGGCTCACTTCATTAGAAAAGGGCAAGACCTGAAGGCACTGTCCGGTTAGTCACATGTGTACACACATGTAAGCTCTGTGTGCTCACGTTGTCAGGGCGAATGAGGGGGAAGAGCTTTAATTCGTTCTGCTTCTTCAAAGCTTCAGCGCAACAATACCGTGATGTTAGGAATCTGAAATACATCAAGCATTTCCCCCTACAAGGATCATGAAAGTTTCATAAGGTGAAATGAATGAATAAATATCGAATAACGAGCCAAACTACGATAACACCACTTTCTCCTGTTAGATGCTGGCTGAACTACAACATGTTAAACAAGGGTTCGAACACCACTCCAAATTTTCTCTGAAGTCAGTACAATGTTTCTCCATTTTCCCACATTATTCAACACAATAATAAGCATGGATGCAAGGTGCAGCATGTCTCAGAGAGCTAAAAAAAAGACTGAGTCAGGAACGAAAGGTTCCTGACCTGACAGAATCAAACTAAAGCTTTGTGTAAAATATTTCAGATGGGATGTTTTCCAAGCAGATGAAAGGCAAATAAAACCCTGACAGATTAAGAGCCCATAGCTGCCTGATTAATGTGCTATAGGCAGTTTGACGAGGAAGCACCTGGAATCCTTCTCCTGTGCTGAAATGACCCTCATGAAATAATAATCTGTAATAACCCATAAGCACATCAGCTACAGCAAAGATGATAAAATCTATAGTGACACACCAGTTGTGGGACATGAATTGAAATCAAAGGCTCCGACCCATCACGCGTTTGACCTGATCCGACCTCCTGTCAGGACAGTGCTGCTATCTCCAGATTCTACGTTTACACACCACTTTCACAGGAGACATTTAATTTATTCATTTTCGAGCAAAGATGGATTCAGTTTCTCAATTTTCCACTTGTCTTAGTCTTTCATGACAGAACCCTGGATGTCCTCACATGTCTGAGTGCTGAGAGAAAACAGACCATCTGATGACATCTCCATGAGCTTTAGGATGTTTTGATGGGGATTTCCCATGATTCTATGAAGCAAATAAATAACTGACTGAACAGCCATATATTCATCTATAATCAAAACATCTATTAGTTGCAGACCTAACATGGAGATCAGGGACGTTTAGTTCTCAAATATGCTTCTAACTTCAACCGGAACATCAGGAGAAGTGACTGACCTGAGAGGATGTGCACAGGTGGCATTTATTACTGCTATCATTAAACGATACAAAGACAAGCTGAATCCATTTCACAGCCTCTGCTAACCGACACCTGCTGTTGACTTGAATTCTGGTCTACGTGGTCTTTAGGAACCTGAAGAATAGCCTTGTGTTTTTCTTTGGAAATTCCTTTATGCCATTAAGATGCACTTTAATGATTTCCAGTCATGCTGGTTGTGTAGCTCTTTGGATAACTTGAGCCCATCATCTCCTCACAGATCGGCGCAGCTCTGGAACCGGTCCTGCAGGAGTCCTGGTATCCTGGTACCACAGAGCTGCTAAACCGGTGTCCAGCACTATAAAGTTTAATGCAACTATGGGTTGGACTATTGGTTGGAACGCCATGAAATTTGGTGAAGTGTGTGAGATACTGGAATTGTATCCACTTTCATACCATCGTCCATGTTTCAATCAAACCTGAGCACATCGACACCACTACAAATGTGAGCAGACCACTCTTAAAGGGGGCTGCATACATCCATGCCATTGGACTGCAAGTCTTTAATAACAAAAAAAACCCTCCATACAAAAGTATATGTACATGGTCACTTACTGAACTGTATAGCAATTTATGGAAATGATCTAACATGGTTTGTCCATTAGTTTTAAATACAATATTTCTCAACAGATAGCTGGATCAGAAACATAAAGTGGGCTGCTAGTGGAGAGTCCATCTTTGTCGCGGTGGGCGATGCAATGCAGATGTCCACAGCAGGACTCAAACTCCGGTGATGACATCAGCCTCGAATTTGACAATATTTATGATTGAGTGGGAAAAATAAAACTAAATAATGACTTCCTTTGAAACAAAGCACACGCAACTGTTGAGAGACATAAATAATGCAATAATTGAACACCAGTGCAAGAAAGCATTCAGAACATGGGAGACACAGAACAAAATCACAAACAATGGGATCGAGACACCTGCTATTAACACTTACAGTAGAGCCTGAGTGAGACATTCCAACAGAACACAGACACAGAATCAAATTTTTGGTCTACTGAATATGAGGATCAGTGGACGTAACATTAACATTGATGTTAATATTAATGGGGTACATTAAAATTTAAAAAATAAAAAACGGAGGATATGAGATGGATAGAAAAACGATTGCACCCCATCCCTGCCATGTGCTGTGAGCTCCAACCAACCACTCCGGTGATTCTCATCTTAAGACCTGACGGAGAAGCTCCACCCTGCATGGAGACCGACGGGTTGACCGAGCCGTCGAAGGAGAGGCGACGCCGTGTGTCACAGTTAGTCTCTGATCGGGACGCTAGTTCCATCTCCCGCCTCACTTCGTGGTAGCAAGTTCATGTTCTGCTCGAAAGGTCACTGGTGGGATGAACTGAAACCAAACTGTGATGGCGTGACGGTGATTGCATGCACACGAGCGCACATCCCGTCCTCCCTCCTGCATACGCCCACTGTCATGCACCCTGAATGAAGGCTCGGGAAGCGTCTAGACATTTGCTTTTACAGTCAAAGGTATAAGCACTGGGACAGTGATACAGAGCTCTGTGATACACAACGAGTCACTCTGATAAAACAGCAGAAACCATTGGGTGGTTTAGAGTAAATGGTCATGTAAGTGATAAAATGAAGCTCTTGTTCAGGTGAAAGTTGAGGTACAGTGATAAGGGAGAAGATTTGGAGCCGCAGCAGTGAAACATTTTCATATCCTGATGTTCTGTGGCTGCAGTCGTGTGAATCTTAAACACAGTTTAGAGATGATGAAGTTCAGTCAATAAGGGCTGTTATTGCAGAAAGGGTTGGAAAACAAAGTGGGAGTGAAATGCACGGTTTGTCACTTAACATTAATGGCAGATGTCTACAATATCAACATTAATTCATAGGCCAAATTATTTTGTGAATAAAAATATCTGAACAAGAGTTCCACATTTCCTATTTTAAAAAATGCATTAATGCTGGCATCAAAAATAAAAGTTAAGCTTACTGTCCCAATCCCTGCACTTTTGACTGCGTTTGATTTAAAATATTACTATTGAAATGTTTACAATAAGTGCAAATTGGTCTTTATTCCAGAATAGCTCCTATGATTTTTGATGCTGCGATAAAGGAATGGGGACCCCACCCTTGTCTTCTCAGTTCATGTCCCTGCCTTGTGTTTGACCAAAGCCCCTGTGCAAGTTTTTTCATGCCTCCCTCTCCCCTTAGGTCCCCTGCCTCACTTATCAGAGTTCTTGCGCGGCCTGCGGAAGCTGGACATGTTCTCATTTAGAGCATAGATGCGCCTGGAGAACTCCTCAAAGCCGGCCACGTCCAGCTCGCCCAGCACCTGTTCATCACACTCCACAGCTACTGCGTGGTCCACGGGGATGCAACGGTAGTCCCCCAGCCTGGCCTCATCTGTTAGCCCTAACCCCAACCCGAGGCCTAAGCCCGTGGCCTCTGTGCCCATGATCTCCTCGGCTTGCTCCACAGAGCAGCGCAGCTCTGGGACCAGGCCTGCGGACACCTGTCCTGGTACCAAAGAGCCGTTCATGGCCCCGGTGTGGGGACCAGTGGCCACAGTTTCCTCACCAGTGTCCTGCACTGTAGAACAGGTGGGTGCATCCGTGCTACTGGGTGGTTGCTCTTCAGTCTCTTTTTCTTTATCTACTTCAATCTCTGCATCAGCGCTTCTTCGTCTCTCCTCCTCCACTGCTGCCTCCCCACCCTCCTCCTTCTCTTCTTTTTGCTCACGCTCCTCTGTGGCCTCCGTAGTCTTGGAAAGGCTAAGTGAGGCCATGCTTGCATCAAGGGAGGAGGACAGGTGTTTGGGTGAAGGTGAAGGTGGTTCCAGGCCAACCGGGGGCTGCTCCTCGCCCATGGCTGTGTTGTAGCTGGGTGGAGGAGTTGCCTTGAATTTGGGCTTATCAGCCTCCGAGCTCGCCCTTTTTCTAAGGCCTCTGTCTGGGGAGCTGGTGTGGCAAGGGTAGCCTATATCCGAGGCAGCAGACACACCAAGCTGAGACTTAGTCGGCACTGGGATGGAGCTGGAGACATGGTGTCGGTCACTGTGAGGACAAAAGAGACAATACATGAGCACAGACATTAATAAAATCAACAACAATGAAGATATAACTTGCATGGCTACAGTTAAACAATATTCAGTTTATTAAAGTGAGCTACAATCTCTGCAGCCAACATAAGAGACCGGGACATCCTGAGGGCTCGAATGAGACAAGCAGGCTCCACTTGGACCTGGTTCCCCATTCATCTCATTAGCACCTCTCCACCCAAAGCGCCCTTTCCTCCGATCCAGGAGAAAGACAGCTGCAGCTCTTTGCAACATTTATGCAGCCTATGAGACTTTCCTTACATTCTGCTGAGTGGAAGCACACAGCAGGCGTCCACTCAAGTATGTCAGACATTTTCGTCTATAACAGATAACAGACACGAGATCTGGAACACTCCACCCTGCCACAGCACTGGACCCATAAATTTACTTAAATGGGGGCCTCACCGCCTCTTCCGACTGCCAAGGCCAAGATCACTGGACGACTTAGAGGTCTACTTAACGTGACCATTCCGCTATCTCAGGAGCAGAGGCACAGTACTGTTGGGGTCGCGGGTCAAGCAGGGCCTCCCTGTGCTCTCTAGAGATTTGCTTATGTTGGTTAGAGAGCACAAATCTCTGCTTGTTCAGGTGGACAAGCAGTCGCGATAGGTGTCCTTGCACATTTTCTCCTGTCGCTTGGACAACACTTATCAAGGAAGTCCTTTTTGAAACGGTAGCACATGAGCGATGAGAGCACTTTTGTATATGCTTTTTATATATACATGTACTGCGTTGCTGTGTAATGGACAGTTTCACCAGCAAACACATGACAGCTTGTGAAAAGGGCCCTGAACTTGACCCACGCAGGCACCCTGCTGATGGTGGTCCTGAAAGGGTTCACAGGCAGGACACTCAGCACAGAAGAGCGGAGAAGCCTGTCTAGTTTTATGAAAGACGTCTCAAACTTCAAAGTGTGTATGACACATAAATGAGAACCATCTTTGGTCTGAAAGTATAGTATGTGACTGCTTATCGTAGCAACGTGTGAATACTCTACCTCATGGCTGACAGTGGAAATGCTGAACGGTCAACCAAGTCAGGCTTAGGAAAACAAAGGCCTCGGGTAATGACCTGATCCTGTGAGAGTGTCCCTCTAAGTGGGCAGAACGGGAGATGGACTGTGCTTTACTTGGCAGCGCATGTCCATCAAAACACATCATTTAACAAACCCCCCTTTAGCTCGCCTCCCTAACGAGCACATGGTTAATTCAGCAGAAAGGTATTTTTAGGCAAAATGGAAACAATGTGCTCTTTAACACCTAATTTTCTGTGAAGACAAATGACAAAGAATGAATAGAGAGGAGAAGTTGAATGATTTGCCATCTCAAACACTTATCTGTGACTTTCCGAGTGAAACCATCATGGGCTCGTTGGAAAATGGTCCAAAAATTCTAACCCTGATTCGGTAGAAAGAAATAAAGACAGATGTCATGAGAAGTCAATTATAATTTTAAGTGGAAAATGTGGTTTAGACTCTTTGAAACGCAAAACAGGTTTGGAAACCGGAGATGGCTGGTACTGAGCGCAAACTTTAAGGTTTCTATGCACCATTTATAACAAGCTAATAAGTGACTACTACCTATATTAGCTTCTCTGAGCGATATCCTTAGGGCAGTGGCTGATTGGAGGGCTTTGATTTCAATTATTATCAGCCGGTTTCATCCATTGTTCTCTCCAGCAGGCCGGCTCATTTAATCCATTTGTTCTGATCTTAGCTTGTCATCTACACCACAAACAATCATTACTGACACTGGCAGAAAATCTCATGGTCATCACACCAGCTCTTTTATATAATGAAGAATTTGGTATTTGGGCCGTGTTATTTTGTTCCACTCACTTTCTAGGTTACATATTTGTTGTATTATTTGTACCAAACTGTGTAGCAGCGTACGAGTCATAGGGAGACTGGGAGTGGCACTGAGGACTTCAGCCAAACAGACCTCTGTGGCGGTCATAACATTTTTATTTAACTGCTAATACCGATGACATGTTTTTTAATGCGAGTAATTAGTCTACACATGCAATTAAGGGTGCTGGGATAACAGAACTGCTGACTTCTCATAGTTGTTTGGAAAAGCTGGACCTTTTCCAAAGAACTTTTCTTACAGAAAGGCCAAATACTTACATTGCATGAGCTAACTGTGTCTCTTGTTGACATTCTCGGTGAACTGCCTGGGATTTTTCAGATTCTGAATAAACATTTACTCATTTTATTTCCTTCTCCTTGCATAAATCATTCTTACGCCACAAAATGACTCTCAAAAAGAGGTGGAATTAAATTCGAGGGAATGGCAATATTGGTCCACCACTCTGGTTTAGTGTCTCAACAACTATTGGATGCATCCTCGCGCATTTTCCAACACACAATCATGTCTCCCTCAGGATGATCTGTTATGACTCTGGTGGTCCCTTAAGTTTTCATCTGGCATTGTCATCAGTTATAGGTTAAAATATGCCCAAAACTCTGGTTTAAGGCTAAATATCTTGACAAGCAATGATATAACCATCAGCTGCTGCTGTACATATGAACATGCAAAACTAAAATGTGAACACAGGGAACGTGACACCTGCTTGGCATTGCATGTTGAGCTCAAAGCCCCCCGTGCTGCAGCATGACCTTACAGTGCTGCTAGTGTGACTATGGCCTATGGAATTTGGTTAAAAACAGAGCTGGAGATAAATATTCACAGAGCCAGAGTTCTCCTCTTGGTGTATTGCCAGGCATCCCTGAGTCATGATACACATATTAATTGATGTCTGTTCTGTTACAGGCTGCGACTCACTAGAAGCTGTTGTTGTGCATGTAATGATGATGTGACTGGGGGTGTCTTTAGCATTCCTCTTCTTAGAAGAATGTTTACTTGATTTTTTTAAAATTAGTTCTGCAATCGCTTCATCTTAGGCAAATGTTGTAGCCCCCATATATTCATAAACATGGGATTTTACAATGAAGGGCTCAAATTTCAAACTTCCTGTGCAGCTCTGACTTTGTCTGAGACATTTATGACGAGCAAAGTGAATTCATGATAGGTGCTCAACATGTAGTTCTGATGGGAAAAAGGTCTGTTGCTCATCCCTAATGTATGACACGCAGCTGGGTAGTGATGGGTTCCCCCGCTGGTAAGCCAGGCTACCCACCTACAGTGAGTTTCACTGGGCCCCAGTCTCCTTGACATCACTGCACACTGCAAATGATGCTAACAGGCCTCTGCGTAGATCATCAGGCAGAAAGCTCGACATGCTGATCCAGAAATAGTCTTCACTCCTCCGAAGCTTTTTGCCTGCTCCTTTCCACTGCTGATGTCAAACCTGGCATATTTCAGGCCGACTCAGGAATTTGGTAAGCCAGACCTTACCACTGTCCAATCACCCGCCAGGCTTCACAACATGCCCCTGTTCGTGTCCAACTCCTGCTAAGAAGTCACAGTTTTGGGCCAAAACACACATCGGCAGATAAGATTTGGTTGTTTGATGTGGTCTAGGAAAATCCCTGTGGATCTACAACAGCAAACATTACAAAAAAATGATATGTAGCATGGTGGAAGCTGTTTTAGCTTTAACAGGGGAGGACTTATTGAGTGTCTGGCCTTTGAAGACAGGGATCAGCACAGCACAGCATGTGACAATATAAACACCCTCACACTGCCCAGTGGTGCATTATCTGACCTATTACATCTAATACTGAGTTCATAGGAATAAAGTATAATAATAATAATAATAATATTTTTACAACAAACTATAACACTGATATAAAAATGCAAATGGAAATGTGTGGTTTCATACTGGATCCATACTTTTTATTTAGAAATGGTTACTCAGCAGTCAGCTCTGTTCGCAATATAAAACTGCTGCCCTTCTCCTGCCTTAGTCTGTATGTGCTGTCTCCATCCACCTTTCACTGCCAAACATATACCTACTACTCTGTCTGTATGCACCTGCATGCATGCGTGCTGTTTTTGCAGCCTTGCTTTTGTTAGAATGATTTGTCCTTTATGTACTGTATGTGCTTTTCTGTGTGTACTATGAGCTTCTTCTGAAAGTGTTTTAGTGCTCAACAATGCAGCACACTGTTTTTCAGGATGTTCATATTTTTACTAATATTGCCCACGTCATTGCTCTATAGGCTTTATATTATGTGGCTTGTAGACTGCCCCTGTTAACTAATAAATAATAATAAATGAATCAAATAAACAAACCATAGTACCATAGTACCCGTAAAGCTCACCATTTAACACATCATAAAAGTTATCTGAGTGACTTCCTGTTCTGCTCACGTGTTTTATGCTAAACTGAATTGAGATCATTTCGCTGAACAATCTTAATTTTATTTTTCTACACAATTGTTTGAGGTGAGTGTGATCTTGTTCATACATTTCAATGACGTTATGAGTGCTAACTGCTAACAGACTACATTGCCAACACAAAAGTAGCCTCATCTAAGTTTGCCATAAATTAACCTAAACCAGTGGTGAATAGTAGTAAACCATATAATAATAGTTTATTCCTGTGTAGTGTCATAATAAATGTACCAAGTTATTTACATGTGACACATTAGGTTAGTCAGGTCAGGTTAACTTGACACATCCTGCAATGGTATTTGTTCTACCTGAAGATTACTACTACTACTTATAAGTTGTAAAACATCACTGTAATTAAAAAAAGGCTGGATACATACAGTAGTGTCAGATCTAATCCTAACATCTGTGGCCTTTCTTCAATCCTTCTAACTTTCACTGATGAGACTAAAGCTATGTAAATATAGCAACCCTCTTGTGTGTCATGTAACACAAGGGGATAACCGTGGTTTTGCTGACTTTACACTCATTATGGGGTCTTTGGGGGGCTTCACATTCTCCAGCTGCTGTGTTGAATCTGCCTGGCCAGTTGCTGTGCCACACCTTGCCTCTCCCCATGGACGGAGCCCTGTTTCCAGGCACTGGGGTGGGATTAGGGCCCTGTGAACCTCTGCCAGGCCCTCAGCGGATGTGGAGCGGCAAATGGGAGCATGTTGAACGCGTTTGCTTTGATCTCAGCAGACTGTACAGTGTACAAAGAATAGGTTTCTGGTACTGTCTCTGTCTGCCTCATGGTAATAGATTCACCGTTTTTCTGCTGTTTCTTATCGTTCAGCAAGATTTTAAAAAAACCTATGCTGCCCATTTTTCACCAGGGCTGGACTGTATATACTATGACATGTTATGATGTGTTTCTGAGACAGTGCTGTTTGGAAATGTATAAGATATGATCGGCGGCTCATCTGATGAGCATCATATAGCCCACTGTACAGAAGTTTTCTTTTGTAGTACACTCTTTCAAATTCTCACATGCACTCTGCTTTTCCTCAGTTTTTCCATCCCGTCTATATTAAATGTCCAAGATGAACTCCCATGGTGTGGGTCTTGGCGCTTTGAGAAAGGCTTTCCCTGCAGACTGGATGCACGCTGAATTAGTTCTACATGGAGGGAAGAACGCTTTCCAAATCTGTTCTGGAAACGGTGCCCTCGGTCATATCCTTCATCACATCATCCTTGTTTGGATGCGTGGAAGGAAGAAAGAGGTGGCAAGGAGGAATAGAGGAAGCAGATATCTATAGGATAATTACCTGCAGCTGCCATGCAGCTTTTTTATACATCCATATTTCATAAGCTGGGCCCTAGCGATGGAAATTGTATCTGGATTTAAGCTTTTTTAACATGTGTAACAGGAGGACTGGAACTGATATGGGAAGGAAATACTAGAACAGTGTGTGAAGAAAAATCAATGCATATCCTCCTCTTTACAAGCTGTTGTGAAACAGTCACATCATCCGCACTGGAGGCTTCAAGTTAGGCAGAAGATGCAATAGGCACAGGTTTGAACACTGAACTAAAGTTACATTTTGGATGACTTTTTTTGAGTTTGACATTATTGTCCCATTAAGCTCTTTTTTGTCTAAATTATAACATTTTGCAAAAAGATCCCATTTAAAAATTCATCCATAGCACCATTATGGAGCTACAGTGCCTCTTGCTTCACTTAGGGACATATTACTAACTTGGAGCACAAGCGTATGAATAAACAGTCAAAAAGGCACCAGTGACATAATATGTTGTCCTGTCCAACACTGAGGACTTAACATAGTTAAAAGGAGCAAATTAGATTAGATGAAAATATTTTTGTCAGAAATGGTATGATTCAAGGGTTGAAAGCCAAATCTCACTAATTAGCAAGTTCTGGCTCATCTGTTAAATACCCAAAAGAAGTAAAATGTAACAACACCTTGTTGTGGTTTATAGGTGTTAATTAGTGGGCTTTAGAGGTGCTGGAGGGTGGGTGTCACCTTTGGGCAGAGCCAGGCTAACTGTTGGCCTGTTTCTACTCTAGTCTTTCTGCAAAGCTGCAGGTTGCTTCATATTTACCAGACATGAGTGTTATCTTACCCTCTGAAAGAAAGAAAATACGCATTTTTCTTCAATGTTGAGCTTAATGTTGGTTAAATCTATCATGTTGGTGGCAGAATGACAACGTATATCTTTGCATCTCAGTGCTGCTTGAGCCGATGAGAAAGGCACTTTCTTGATTCTCAGGTGATGACTTCTGAGTCAGCACAGGACAGCCTTTGTTCCTGTCCCTGTGGTCTTGTTGTTACACAGGAGTGTGGCTGAGGCAGGCCACTGTAAAATTGTTACACTCCCACCTCCATTTCTTTAAAAATGTCCATGTATGTGTACACACACACACACACACACACACACATACACACACGCATATAGCTCTAGGGTTAGCTGGCCCACGCTTTCATCTCATCTATCTTTGGGCTCTTCCACTTCCCATTAAGGAGGGGGGTAGTGGAGGACTGATTTGAGAGCTCAGGCTTTTCATGGCTTCTTTCCTTTCAAAACAAAAGATTATTCAATTAATGTGTGTAATACACATTTTCCCCTTTGCTGACCCTGGGAGAGGAGTGGAGATCAAAGACAGCTTTCCCTTTTATAGGGCATTGGAGCTGAAGTCTGACACAGACCAACTCACAGGTTTTAGCAAAGGGTTACTTGCAGGCCATAAGACTGTTGAAGGAGAGAAGCAGAGATCTAAGCATTCCACTTCACCAAGACGACGTGGCTACTGCTAATCTCTCCAAACACTGCTTTTTCAGTGTGAAGTGTTAAGACCCTGACGATGTGCAGAGGTGATACATAATTAAAAGAAATTCGATTCTTTGCCGCTTCAGACCGTTTCTTGTGTTGTGACAGTTCGAAAACTAAACTTGCAAAGAATTTGCAATAAATACGACATCGCACATGTGTAAAAAAGGAACATTTCTGGGACCACTATCATTTACATTTTTCAATCTAGATTAAGTTCTAAGATTAAAAAACATCCTCAAATAAGTTTGCGTGATACTAAGTAATATAACACTGTGTTTAGTTATGGGTTGTTTATAGTCTTGGTGTTTATATTCATACATTTTTAGAGCTACTTTATTACAGTTTAATACACATGACTTGAAAGGGCCTGAGTAAAGGAGCTGAAAACATCTTTACTGCAGAAAGAGACCAACTCGTGCCAAGAGTTGATAACACTGAAAGTCATGAGGAGTCTGAAAAAAGTAACAGCCAGAAAGAAATCGCTCCAAGCTGATACACAAGGTAGATGTATGTGAGATGAAGTGTTTTAATGTGGCACTTGTTTTCATATGAAAAATAAAAAAAAATGTTATGACATTATAAAATCTATAATAACAGGACTATAATTTCAATTTAAATAGTTTCTCAAAATCGTGCTCATCTTACAGTTTTAAACAGGCCATATATCTTTCCCAGTTATTGAATATGTGTTGTGTTGTGTTGTGTTGTGTTGTCTTTCTGATTCTTACCATCGGACCAGCAGGCCGTGTTCCAGAAAGTTCTTCAAGTTGGGTAGCGTCTGCTGCAGGTCTGGGGTGGTCAAGCCATGTTGGTATCTCAGCTGCAACAAAAGAGAACACATACTGTATCATTAACTTCAAAGGACCACTTAAATTCTACGACTCTACATATCCATACCATACGTCTGATGGGCAGAAACACACCGACACGTATGTGCATTCTCAGGGTTTGGAGGTCCTTCAAAGAACAAAGAAATACCACCTACAGGAGAGGTCCGAAGTCGACATTCTTTCACCATGACACATTTCTGGTCTCCCCGTCGGACCATTACTCATCCGGACACACAATGGGCATCCTTCCCTGATAACAGACGTGTGTGCTAATATGTAAGATGTATGGAAAGACAGAGATGCGGGTGGCAAGACAAACTCGCTGTTAAGACATCTGGATGAAATGGGGCAAAGACAACACATCAGAAACGCTGTTAGATTCTCCCATGATCTCTTGCTCTCTATTCACCAGACCCATTTTTAAATTTGGCCTTGAATGTTCTCTCCCTTGTACCACAGAGCTTTATTTCATAATGATAGAATCTAATCCGGAAAAAAAAACCCCAACAAGGCCACCTTGAAACTCCAGCTCCGGTGCCAGAAATATCTCTTGCAGCAGTTGAGCGATGTCACAGCGAGCCAACTCTGGTCCCGCAGAGTTTATTTAACCTATATTAGCGAACAGCAGAGGAGCATCATGCCGCACGTCCAGCGTATATCTCCGAGGCCCCTCTGTCACACACCCTGCCTGCACCAGCTGACATCTGTTTTGTTTCCACTCGGGTGCGCGGCAACCATTCTGCTTTAAACACACACACATACACATACACACACTTCTAGGGAGGAGATGAAGCGCACGAGACGATGATACACCATTCACCCAGGATAACATGCTGCTTCCTCACATACAAGCGCAAAATGGATGGGTGACATGATAATAAAGGAATTACAGAGAAATAAGTCTTGTAGACTAAGAGGGCAAAGGTTGCATTTCCCTGTAAACTGAGGTTCATTTTAACATTTGGGGAGGAGACGAATGGTTTTCAGGGTATCAGCAGCCCTCATAGCACATCAATACCTGACAAGTGCTGTCATACTCATTCAGTGTCCTGCTGTAGCTTGATTAATGGCGAGATGGGCGGCAAAAGGCCACAGGTGTGTCAAATTTTAACTCCACGTGAAGTGGCTAAAGCCCATTCTGTCTGAACAGCTGCCAGAATCATGTGTAAACTGCATGATATGAATGGTATGGCATGTGTATAGACGTACAGAGGTGCTCACGTGCTAGTATCAATGTCCCAGTGTGTGTGCACATGTGTGTGTTCTGGCCTCAAATGGTCCGTGTCTGTTGGGGGAGCCACAGAAACAACAGTCATGTCGGTATCAGAGGAGGGCTTTATCAAAAGAGGTTCAGATTGAAGGAGTCGGACAAGGGGTGTCGCCTCGAAACCCAGCTGGTGATGGAACGGTCCAAAACCTACGAGAACAACATAGAGATCCATTCATGGCTCAGAGTAAACCTCAGGGTCTGACCAAATGACGGCGCTGCGCTGTCCACAGGGCCGGCTGAACGGAATTGGGTTTGAAACAGGAGGCCAAGATCAATAACACCACCAGTTTAGTAACAGACAGAGCATAGCAACATCGGGCAGGGGGGCTCGCTTGTTCCGTGGCCAGATGGTAGAAAAAGGAAAATCCCAATCTCGTGAAAATCTCAAGGTTACGGTCTACAAGTATAAAGTATGAATCAGAAATTGTGAATCAGATATGAGTGAAGGATAAATATTATGTCTTCTGTGAGGGAAAACAGAGTTTGTTGGATACCTAGCAGAGTATGATTTCTTTGATTCTCAGTAGGAGGAAAATGCTATCTATAAGTCCTATTACTTGGCCTGGGTCCTGAAGTGTGTGTAATAACCGCACTGCATGTCTGACAGAAGCACTATGTCAAATTACACGCCTCTATGTCTAAGCGTGTGGGGGAGAGAGGGCGCATGAGTGTGCATTTGTATGTGAGCCTCTTATTGTTTTCCCTACGTGAAGAGACCTTGCCAAGTGTGCAGCAAGCAGAAACTGGATATGGGTGAAGACAAGAGAGTGATGGGTGACATCACTGACTTGCCCCGAGCGCACTTCATTACCATGGAGCTCGTTGTGGGGGATTAAAAAATATGAGAATGTTTCTGGGAAGCACATGTGTGGATGCTTTATACTTCTGTGAGGAATGTGGCTCCTCCACAATTCTTCACAATGTATGCCTCCTACAAGCCAATGCAGAAGAATCCCAAACTCTACCTGCTTGCACGTTCACTCAGGCCTTTGCCAAAACTCTGCCAGTGGGCACCAACAACACTTGGGCTAAGTGTCTGGTTGGCAGCGGAGCAGAGCCACCAGCACCGAGCGACTGCTGCTTCACACCATCTTTGTAATGAGATGTGTTAAACACATTCAGACAGTTGGAGTGAAGACTGAATACTGCTGGCTTACGGCTGACCCAGCACTCAGAGGTCCAGAATCTATCAATATTCATAAACTGGCCTGGATCTCCCTGGTGGAGGCTGCATTACGTTTCTCCTCAGAGTGCACTGTACGTGTATATATATGTGTGTTGATCGTGGCCTTTGTACTGGGGAGGAATATATCCTGGAAGATGGCTGTCGAATATGCAAACACCACCCCCCTTCCTTTCTTCTCTGCTCAGTTGAGAGAGGCAGAAAAACATTAGTGCCCCGGCTACGTCATCTGGAGGAAAGAGAACAGCGAATGATGCAAAAGAGGAAGAAATGTGTGAGGCAGCTTAATGACATGAAGCTGGGTGTCATTTCCAATTGTCGGGTGTCATGAAAGTGTTGACTGTAGGACTGAAACAAACAGCTGAGGGGGAAGGTTTAGATTTTGGTCTGTAAACTCAAACTGGTCTGAGAGAGCGTGTTGTAACTGATATGGGGCAACGTGTTGTAATCGACATGAGGTAAAACAAAACAAAAACACAACAAATTGATTTCTGTTGCACACAACAGGAATGAAAATATGTGAACATTTATTTTTTATACAAACACAGGAACAAGAAACAATCTGAGTGTTTCTATGTCAGCAACTCCAGACCAGACCATACAAATTGCACCGAGTTCGTCCACTTGAGACAGCTTGTCATTTCCAGTTTCCCTTTCATTCATCACTGTGATGAATGCTGGTGGAGTCCTTTGCGTGCTTGTGTGTATGTGTTCGGGAAGGAGCTTTCAAGCTGGCCACGGGGTTCTTTGTAATGGGGCTAACCAGATCGTGGTGAGAAATTCCCAGGGCCCATTGAGGACGGCTGAAAGGTGAGAGGAGTTGGGACGGGAGGGGGGGCGTTAGGTTGGGGGCACCCGCTGGGGCCCTTTCACATGATGACATAGTGAAACAGATCCAACCAGGTCTCCTTGTCTCTGCTGACACCTTTGTGTCTGGACACTCCCTTCCCTGTTTACCTATTCAACACGGCCCACGCAGGGCTTCGAGTCGGCAGCATGTGGCGGGGAATCAGTCGGTATGGCTGCGAGGCGTGGTATGAGTGTGTGTGAGAGTTTAGAGGATGAGCACAACTGACCCATCACATCTGAGAAGCTGGGGACTCATCCTCACCCATCTCAAAGATAAAGTCACAGCCCAAAGAATGCAGCAGTGTATACAGCTCCAGCCTGCCAATCCACTGGAGCCATGACCACACGTAAACACACTCAAACTGACTCGAGCCGGCGGGATCCAGTCAGTTTACAGTACATGCCACCCATCATTTGGCAAAACCTGCTTGTTTGCCCTGAGCTCTGTACAGCGGCCAAACAAACACAGCCTGTCTTATGCCACGTATTACTGTTTCCCTGAGTTTGTCAGGACTAATCACCCTCAGATCAGACCACAAATGTGGGCGGGCTGCACAGAGTTTTGAGGTTGATTGCTGATGATGTGGTGAAGGAGGGTGGCCCAGGTAACAAAGCCATCTCCCCCCCTACCAGCCATTTCTGCTACGGTTGTTTGGGATGCCAGAGCAGACATTGCAACAGTTCAACCGGTACGCGTATATGCATCGTTGGACAAGTGGTCTTCCATCGTCATGGGAGACGGATGCAGGATATTTTCATCAAGTTGCGTTTCATATGTCAAGAGGTTAAAAGTTTCCAAATCAAACTCTAGAATATCCTCTGCAGGTCTGACCTGCATCAAAGACAATTACCATGTGATTTATAATCAGCCGGCTTTTGTCCTCTGGGGTAAAAATAGAAATAGTTATTTTACAGAGTACATGGGTTTTACTCCCTGGGGATGATAATCAGGCAGCTCATTAGGTCCTATGACAGCTTGTTATAGAGGGCCTAACCAGGTGTCCCACCCTCCACCATCCATCTGGTCAAACTGTGGATACCTCAGCAGAGACTGCGAGCTTGACGCACACATAAGTCTCTATACACAGACCGCATATGTAGAGAACTGGAGCTCTGGGAGATGATCTGCCACTCACAATATTTCAGGGCTGTGCCTCCTCTGGTTAAGATGACTGAATCTTGAAAATCTTACATACCGGTGAATAAAAAAAAGGAAGCTGCAAAAGCAAGTAATATAACAAGAGCTAAATGATTCTGTGGCGGAGTAAAATATCCTGCAGCAAATTAAGAACATTAATGTGGACTAATTTGTTGCAGTGTAATGGAACAGTTCCTGTCACTTCTATCATTATTTCTTCTATTCCTGCCAGGAAATGCTATAAAGTCTGCATGCAGTGCTGTTAATTATTAAGCCAAAGCTAACAGCATCTGAGTGACCTGTATGCCAAACAAAGTGGTCAACTCGTTTTTTAACATTTTAAACACACACCAGTTGGTGCATTTAAAGAAAAAACTGTTGCTCATTTACCATAAAATTCTGCCTGTGCTAATGAGTACTGAAAAACGTGTTAGACTTTAATGTGCTGTTCTTTTTGCTACTGTTGCTGTCACCTCTTATTTGGAATGATATGGCTGGCACTGTCTACGGGCCATTTCTCAAAAAGTTTAATGTATGTGATTTCAAGTGTGACATGCAATAAAATGGTCAATACCCAAGAGTTTCTTGGCTTGGCTTTTGGACATCTATAGTGTCCTCTGGAGCCGCTGGCTGGCGCATATAAACCACACGCCCCACGCAAAGCTCATGTTTTGTTCATGATTAAACTCAAGGGGCGATCAACTCCAGCCAAGGATTTGCCCGCAGATGATTCCTGCATGGCTGCAAGCGCCAGCTTTTCTCATGGCAGCAGGTGAAGTTTTACTGTACTCATTTTAGTGCTCATTACATTTGTGTATGCATGTTCTTGTTCCTTGTAATCCCCTCATTATGTCTCTTTGTTTTTGTACAACCAGCTCACACAGTGGCACGTCAATCCAATTATTTTTCGTTTTTGTTTACAGCCCCATGAGCCACACACAAGCTCGGGATCTTTTGATGGACGTCTTTTTTTCCTGTTTGCCAGCACGTCTGTTGTTGCCAAGTTTTCGAAGGCTCCAGTTCAGCTTTGAGGAAATAAACAACTCATTTACCTCAGCGGGCTGATATGGTGCAAGTATTACAGCACTGTATTTACATGCAAGGAGATCTCCGTCTGATCTATTGTTTTGATGTTTCAATAAACAGTTTGACTCGTCCAGAAGAGTTACAGCACCGGCGTTATCTTTTGTGGCCAAGCTGCAAAGCTGGGCCTGGTTCGGTTTTGTGTTATACAGTATATTTATTTTAACCCAAAACCTACAATATAACAGAACTATGCTTGACTGTTTTTTTTATTTGTCTTCGTGCAGCTGAACCAGAAAATAAAAACTAGCTAGTTACCACAGAAACTGCCCTTTAACATCAGTGCAGTGCTTGTGGCTCAGAGCAATGGACAAAAAAATACAAAATAACAAAAGAAAATCTTTGTTCCTAAAATTCAAGCTGGTCTAAAACTGCAAACACACCACCTGATCTGTGTGCAGCTTTTTTTTCCATGTGACATTCTTCTGCACTTAGTGGCTCAATATCTTTTTGGAGATATTAGGGTGAATAAATTATATCTATAAACCTCACAATGCAAACTAATCATAGTTTGTAAGAGATAATTAATAAAATTGGGTTTGACAAGTATCATTAAGAAATTCAGCTGTTCTCCCCAAAAGGCCCCTTAACTTGTAACAAGAGAGTATGAGAAAAGGCAGCTATAATTTTGGCCAGGAACCAATAACATAAAAAAATTATTTCTTAACACGAAGTTTGAAAACTTGGGAGACATACTGAAACATTTACCTAGACACATGTAGCCAAAACAGCATATTTGGGGGGCGATAATTTAAGGCTAAAAAATGTCCTGCCAACAGCACTAATGTTGTCCATAGCTGTTACATATAACAGCCTCTATGGAAATATGATTGTAAAAATTGCTCTCTCTCTCGTCTCACCGACATTTTCTTCTATGTATTTTGCCTTCTGTTCTTTTCACAAGTTCATTTGATTTATATTACACGGGATCCCCCCGCTGAGAAGCTCTTTCTAGCTCAGTGGAGGATTTGAAATGGTTGATTATGTTTGCTACAGTGCAGTGCTTCTGTGATTCCGCCCATCTGGTTTATCGTGGGCACATAACGAAACTCGCTCTGTACTGCCTTCGCTCAACCACTAAATAAATTACAGCGAAATGTTGAGCAGGATGCATACAAAATGGCCGGGACAAAATGGCTGCAGATGGAAGCTGTGACATGAGGCGAAAGAACCACTGTAAGGAGACTTTACTGGAACATGTTAATTCTTACCGTCTCTCATAGTTTTCTTTTGATGAATATTTATGGCTATTCTTTGTCACTATTTGCTGACCTTCTGTTTTTTAAACTGTACATGTGCAGCTTTATGTTGGACAATGATAGGTAAAACCTCACATGGTGCAATGGAGGCTCAAAACCTCAACAATCATGTGGTACAGCATGGAATATGAAATCCAACTTGATTAATCACTCCAGCCTTTCATGTGTCTCAATAAATATACAGAGCCGGGCTGAAAAGTTGTTTGAGTCTGGCTACAGTCGTATAACTCATTCACAACAGAAATACACTTCCCTTAAACTCTGAGCAGTTTTCTGGCCTTGAATACATGCCACGGTCATCATCATCCAGTCTTTAAGCCAAACTGGGAATCTGGATTCATAAACACCACAGGCGTTTGCTTACCACAGAAAATATCTTCCCACATATTTAGCGTGTGAAGAATCCCTGCTGTTTCATATGTGAATTGCAAAACGTATTTCCTCATTTTCCATGCCAAATTTTGAGTTACGATTACAATTACTATTTAATTTCCTAACATTTCCACTTAGTTACATTAGCTTTAGGCACTATACATGGCAAGAAAATACCATAGTGAAATGCAGACATACTACATAACATAATGGCTGACGGTTAGAGAAACTATTATTTATCCAAATGGCCCAGCTTCAAACGTTTCAGTGGGCAAACAGAGAAAAAGGGAAACAACAAAGTATCACATTATTACTTCTTCAGTGTGTGGAGTTTATTTTCATAGAAATGCTCTGAGGAAGTAAATGTCTGACACGAGAAGCCACATAGGATCTCTTTAGCACTTGGGATTGTTTGAAGATAAATTCATTTCGAATTAAATACACAGATAAAAGCAACGAATGGAGTCAAAGCTGTTGATACCAAAAGTTACCCAAGATTTCTGTTCCCGGAAACATGTCTGTTGCAGTGACCGGACAGAAGTCGGATCAAGTCTTTTGAGTCATTATCAGATTTTATGTCAATATTAAATGTTGACCGCTTGATAAACTGCTCCCGTCAGTTCCAAAAATGTGTCAACACGTGTGATAAGTAAGAATAACTAATCCAAAAAAATTACATCAGTACTGACAATAAAACAAACACTATTCCAGCTTGTATATGACAGACTTTAAATACTAAGCATGGCAATAGTTTTAAATACAAGGTTTTAGTGGTTGTTGGAAGCCAGATACACTTTGAAGTTGTAGCAATCAAAACCCGTTCTTCTACTGAGTAGCCTTTAATATCAACAAGGACGTGTACAAGCAACAGTAAGTAATTTCAAAGCGACTGAGATGTATCTAACTGTTAATAGCTATTTGAAGAGATGGAACGGGACTGTTTATGTAAATGAAAGTCATAGGTTAATAATTTATGGTCTTTATCAGCCGCCATCATCAAAAGGCGCGTAGCTCAGCTTACAGAGGCCTGTAACTGGTCCACAGCACATTCAATCTGATATCCACGGTGATCTAAAGTTAAATGTCAAGTGAAAAAGCTTTGGGGGATTTTTCAAACTGAAGAGGGAGCTCTACATTTGGTGAATTTGTTGGTCAGCAATCTGAAAAATCTCCAAGATGAGTTTGTGCTACAGGCCAGGAGAACTGTGTTCATTGCAATTTTGACATTACCAGCCTTTCAGAGTCCGCTCAAGATGTGCATGGCCTAAAGTCTTTTACTTTCATAAACATATCCACACCTATAGACGATTAGATGGTAAATAGTACGGCAGTATGTTTAAGATTATGGTGTTTGACTAAGTTATTGACTTTAGCAGCAGCCTTATCACGGTAAGATGTTTAAGAACCAAAGTAAACCGAACACTCACGTGTCCATGAGATCTGCCTGCCTGCACAGCACACACAATATGTTCCTCAACAGGTGAAATGTAATATTCTTTCTACTTCCTGTCTCCGCTGCCATTTCAAACAAGCGTGTAATAAAACAGTTTTTCATATTGCACACTCTAAGTTCTTCCACTTCATTTAACATCCTTTAACTCTGCTCCTTTTACTCTCTGCTCTCCCTTCCTTTCTGTCTCCTCCACACTGTGGTAATGTAATACAGGTGTGGTGCACTCACTGTGCCTCAGTCCGATTCCAACGCAGCCCTAATTCGAGCCAGATTCTTCCGTCGCATTACTTGTTGTTACACTTTGCTGAGTATCGTATTGCTGCCAAATTCAGTCAACAGATTTACATAATTACGGGAAAGGTTGTGTGAGATGAATAGGAAATTCAGTTAGAGAGACCACCGGTGACAAGAGACCAATGTTGGTCTCCTCTGACCCCAATCACTGCAGGGAGGGTCGAAGGTGGGTACTGCCATGGCTCGAGTCTTAATGAGATCCCTCCGTGATGTGGTTATTCAGTCTGGGTATGTGCTGGTCAGTAATGGAGACCAATAACTGTTGTGTGCTACAGTGACACCTATTGGAGGAGCCAACATCCTTGAAGGTCGCTCTGGTCCTTGGGGCTAATGACCCTCACCACTGCAACACTGGAGCCGAGCTATTGCAGTCAGGTAACCCAACACCGGCACAGAATGACCCTGTGTGTGAAGTCACAACACCGAGGTCAACTTCCTGTTAGCAGTACTGGCATGCAGGACCATCATCAATCCTCCATGACAGCTCTCACAAGGGCTGGAGGTGCCTGGATGAGGCACACCTAGGAGAATATGCTAATTCCTGCCTTTGTAGATTCAGATTCAAAGCATACAGAGTTTGTTTTTGAGGAAGGCCACAAACGTCTGTGGTTTGAATGGCAAGGGGTGCCAAACAGTGAAGGAGACAAGATGTGTAAAGACGAGATGAAATGGAAATAGAGGACAGCCTGAACTCAGCACGAGTCTTAAGCCTTCTCCTCAGCATGGAAAGATACATTAATGGGGGAAAATGTTCCTGAAACAACACAACAAACTTTGCCCTAGTTGTAGTTTGCCTTTTAAATAAAGCTGTCAAATACATGTCATTAAAACATTTTAATTTTAGTCAGTCTGATCACACTCTTTTTATTATTTGGAATAAAAGTGTTGTGGTATTTTACAAGGGAATTTTTTTTTATATGTGTGTTGCGTTTCCACAAGGCCCCTAGGAAAATAGTAGGCTAGAGAGGAGCATGAATATATGGTTTGTGGGCAGGTGCCTATCCTGGCTTCATGCTGCCCACAATTTCTCTCCCTTCCACTCCTTGTGAATGGGCATATTATTTTCTTTTAGTTTCCTCTTTATTTTGTGGAGGGCTTTACGACTGAGATTTTCTATTAATATTACCACTGGATTGGAGGTCATAGGGAGAGCCCAGGCTGGCCAACTGTGTGCATTTCACTCCATCTGTCTGACTTACCAACTTTATATGTATTGCTTTCATAGTGATGGTTGTTGAGAGCTACTTATCCAAATGTGTGCTTATTTGAACAAGTCAAAAGCCTGAGTGAGCCACAGAAATGAAGAATGAATGACAGCTGACGCAGGATTCAGTTTGGTTGTTTCTCACTATTCCTCACTACAAAAAAGTATTTGCATCTGGCAAACAACACCGTAAACGTCTTTCAGCTTATTTCATAGATCAAGTATGAGTACAACCTTGCTGACAGGAAAACTACCATGTCTGGCCTACAGTACAACTGCATAGCCAACTACAAGGCCTATCAAAACAGTAACCAGAGAGCCCCAGATTAAAGCCCAGACTTCCAATATTTCACAGAGTTCAAAAGGATTTCCAGCCAGATCCTACTGCTATCCTACCAGGATAAAATATGCGGCATCAAACTGCTCTGGAGGAATTTGGGTTGGCAAGGATAAAGGTATAAATCGGAAAACGAGAGGTTTTTCATATATCCATGCGGTGAAGGATTTAATTATGTGTATTATGTATATCACATGCAATATCTGTTTACTGACTGTACATGTATGCACAGGACATACTGCAGATTTGTACGATTTTTTTTTGTTTTGTGTGCATTTATGTAAATATGTGCTCTGTGTGAGCCAGACAGAGCCCTCTTTTTCTATGAACATATTAAGTATTAGCTGGCATCCTAGTCGTAAGCTGACAGATCAACTATGCCTGAGCTCCTGCAGGATAGATCTGAGATTGTGATTAGCTGCCCAAGAGCCACTGGCAAAGACAAAGCCCACATTATACTTCAGAAAAGCTCTTATATGAGAATATCAGATAAAAAAAAAAGAAAAGGGACAGCTTATGTGAAATACAGTGTAAACGATAAGCACCATTTCACATTGATTGTAGTCACACCACCAAATCTGTTCATCTAAACAGGGATTTCAGTAATGAAAAAAGTGATCTTACGCTGTGATCTTACGCTTAAGACGTTGAGTGCTACTCTGCCAGAAAAAAGACTATTATAGTAATGACTCAGCCTGAGTAATAAACACTTTAAGACAAGTAAACTCAGTTTCTCCAGTCAGAGTTTGTGAGTGACAAATTATGCAAACAAAGAAATATGTAAGCATAAAAAAATGCAAACAAACTGTTAAGAAAAATCCAGTGTATAGGCTCAGAAAATACAGTAGTGGCAAAAAATGGTTACTTGAGAAAGGGGATAAAACTCAAAAGCAGTATAATACTACAATAAACAAAGAAAAAAGAAAATCCATGGCTTTATTTCTCACTGGTTCCAAATATCAAATTGAAACCTGCCACGGTATGGGAAGAGTATGGGCCGTGTCCGGTTTATTTTGGAGAGCCCGGAGCATTCTCTGGTCATCTGGGTTTGTTCAACTGTGACCCTGCGTAGTGTTAAGGATGTTAAACCTTTTTTTTGCACTGCCAATGGGTTTCAGTGTTTGGAACTGAAACAATGATAGTCCAATACAAAGATGTTCTCATAACGAATGGCTGATTAAAATCAGCGTCTGGTCTTTTTTTCAAATTTTCAAAGACACAATTTACTATATACAGTATTTGATTTTACCCCAAAAGCACTACAATACTCGTGGCCAAAATCCCATGTGAAGCTTTTGCTGCATTATTTGTTTTAAATCCGATAAAGACGTATAATCTGCGAGTGGCTTTAGACTGGCGGATCCAAGCTCATGATGTCCTCAGACTGAGTGCTGTCCAGAGTTCAACCTACTCAACTTTGCGCTTCAACATAACAGCTCAGAGCTCTTAATTTGTTTGCCTATGATACAATCATTAGATTCCCTTGCTTATGCTTCCTCTCCAGCTGCTGTCAGCTTCCATGTGCAGCCAAACAAAAAGAAATTAACATATTTTAACATAATAATCATAGTTCATAACGTTTCACTTCCATTTAAATTAGCCCAAAATCTCTGTGCAGTTAAATGACAACAGCTTTTACTATTGTTTTCCCCGAACACATGTAAGGCGTAATTACGAGGAGGTTTTCAAAGTACATAAGCAAATAAATTCCTTAATGTTTTTTTTTTTCCAAAATTGTGACCTAATTCTCAAGGAACCAAATCCAATTGAGACTTTAAGAAAGAGGCAGAGGCAGCATGATGAACAAGAAACAAATAGCTATTGTGTGGTCAAGCCCCCCCCCTCACACACACACACACACATTTGGTGGCCAACTATGTGGATTGTTCCATTAATTCAGCATGAGGGAAAAAGTGTGAGGTTGAATGTGTGGTTTCTAACTCTCTAATGAGCTGGAAGAAAGCCACTGCTGAACTGAATTGAAAGTTAAAGTGAAACACGGGTCAATCCAGCTCTCTAACAACAAGCACTTTATATATACCGACCACTTCCAGCCTCAGAAAAAAACACAGCTGTTGTGTCGTCCTCCGTCATCACACCAGTTACAGAAAAATGTAACACAGATAAAATCTATTAGAATTAATGAAATTTGACAAAATACAGCTAAATGTCGATTGAAACAATTTAAAAGCCATTTATTAAGTCTCCAAACAAATGTTCACACAGCGCCTCTCATCAGCTGGATTTATTGATCTGCGGAGAATGCTCTGTCAGCAGGGAACATGGATGGAGGCGATGAATAATGGCATTGCTGTTGACAGGTGAACTTCTCCGGCTGCTTGGTTCTCACAGCCGCAGGAAGGAGCAATCCTCTCCTCCTCTCACGAAAAACGTCGTACTCCAAACGGCTTCACTGACTGTTGTAGCGGTTGTGAGGCTACGGCTCCAAAACACATAAAAGCCAAACACGTGCGCTGACATAATATAATTACAGCATGTGTATTTGTGTTTATATTTGTAGTTGGATGCGTACTTAGCTAAGGCAGGGTGCAGTTTCTGTGGACAGCATCCTAATTGCTGTGAAAGACACGGGCCAACGACTTGGCCGAGACGTGTTTTAACTTAAAGGGGCCGTTTCCATGGGGACAACAAAAGCATTGGCAATAATTTGTCCACTAAAACTTTAGAGATGCCTGCTTGGCGTCATGATGGGCGAGTAACAACCTGGAGTGCAACAACAAACAAAACAGTTGAGATGCAATCAAACTGAACCTAACTATATGATATGAGCGCATGTGTGACGGGAACTACCCCTTGAGCAGTGATTTTTACAGAAGACAAGAAGTTACAAGGCAGCTTTTTGTGATAATGTTGAATGTGTACATGAAAATGTACAGTGTGTAAAAGATGCTGTATAAAATGCTTACATAAAAGAATTATGTTAGGTATCTCCTGACTGAAAAAAAGGCTCACTTTTTCAAAGGAAAGAAAAAAAACCTCCTTTTTTAACTTCAGCTGGTGTTTATTTAACAGCTGCTTTCATGAGCCACTTAGCCCCTTTTCTCCAATAACTGTAAAACGATTATTTGGCCTGCGGGACCCCAGACCTGGGCTCATCACAGACGCTTCATTAGTAAATAGTAAGCTGTGGCTGGATGGCACAGA
>JAOXYL010000078.1:3337964-3355449 GCA_028564955.1 Terapon puta
AATTCATCCAATAGTCTGGACCAAAGTGAATGGGAAGAACAAATAAAACACTGGGTGACCCGTCCCTTCATTACAGTGAACATGAGCATTTGCTAGTCCCACTGCTGTAAAAATACTCACAAGCATTTTTAAAGAATTATGTCTTTAGTAGGAACCATTCCATTATCACCAGTCTTAAACGTGTCTCCACAGGTCAGTGAATGTATGTGGACGTGCATGTGCACAACAAGGTCCTCTGTGCAAAGTAACAGAAGAACGTATGCACTGTTAACTCCACGCCATTAGCTGTTCTTGCATCACCACGGTGCCTTCCTCAGAGATTATATTGGTTTCTAAACAGTCTGTTGCTGGACCTCAGTTTTTAAATCACTGTAAATTGCATTTATAAATATCTTAGACTAAAAGATCTCAAAGTTCTCAAGGTTCTGGGATTTGTTGTAATTGGTTTCCATCCACACATCGGTAGTAAATATGAATCCACTTGTGTTCATTTTTTACCTGGGCGATGTTCTTGTTGAGTAAGTAGACGCCGTATTCAAAATGAAACCGCTCTCCTCTGGGATACAAAGGGAATCTGTGAAAGACAGGAGAAAAAGGCGTTAGACAGGAACAGCTCATTTATTTCATTTTATCCATTAACAACAAAATCTAGAAAAAGAGGCGTTAAAACCCTTTAACTACACACATTCAAGCTCACAACTACGTTACATCCACACCTCAGGTCTATCTATGTGAAAATGTCAATAAGGATGTTGGGATTAGAAGAGGGGAGCTGCTTATTAGTTTCACATTGAGGGGTTCAAACAACTGTTGGTCTTTGGCTCTGCAACAGGCAGTGAATTCTTCCAGTCACTGAAAGTGGCCGTTCATGTAGCCGGCAGCATTTACAGTCAGTAACACTTGCAGTTGGCTGAAAAAGCTGGATGTGGGTCTATGATCCCATGCCACAGACCCACCTCTGTACCTTGTTAAACTGAAATATCAAACAAGCGCAGAGGCGTCCAAACAGTCTGTCTATCCGCCTCTGACAAGGAACAAAGAGAGAACTTTTCCTTTCTGCATGGTGGGAAAGTCCCATCGGTGCCAGTCAGATGTCTCAGCTAGGACTGTTGAGTAAGTGGTCGTGAAGGATGGGCAAGATATCCTTCGATGTTGGGGCAGGGTTGAGAAAGAAATATGCTGACATCCGGATTTGGAAAATTCTCTTTGCTACCAGGGACTTAAGGCTGGACTCATCCCTTCCTGTCATTACATGCTTACGTCTGCTGATCTCCCATGGAAGAGGACTCAGTATTTTGGGAAACCAGCTCAAGGAAGAGAGTGTGGCTTTGGTCTGGCAACACACACACTCACGCAGACACACACCTGTTTGCATCAACACATTGCGGTTGACCTTTGTTATCTACTTTTGGATCTTAGCCCCATTTGAACTCTATCCATAAATACTTAATTTTAACCCTCAGAGTCCTCTCAACCCAATGCTTAGCCTCTCACCCAAACATTGAAGCAGTCCCTTTAAGTAGGAGGAAAAATCTCACTGCACATTAATTTAACATCTGGTCTTCGTAAGAAGAAAAATCTGACACACACACACACAAGATGTAACCCAGACCAAGTCCTATTACACTGTAGGCATAGATACACACAGTTGCAGCATCCATTCAGTTAGTCATATAAACAACTGTTGCTTTTCCTGCAATAGCTGTCAAAGAAAAACTTACTGTTACTGTTCAAGGACATATTATTACAAAGATAAGCCTTTCCATCTGAAAACTAATCAATAAAGCTTGTGTTATTGTCTGATGCCATATGCGGGAGGACCCATGTCAAAACAACATCACAAATTATGTTTGGAGCTGCACCTTGATACATCTCTTTTACAGTGACTTCCACAAATGATGATAAAATACATCATCTCATTTAAATGAGCTGTCAGCATTTTATGTAACAGTCAGAGTTAGATCTGTCCCCAAGCCTTATCAACAGAAAGACTGAGGAAATCAGTGAATCAAGGCTCATTAATGAGAGCCTCAAAACCATTTCTAATATGTGACAGGAACATATGTACGTTTTAGAAAATATCCTAAACAACCAATAAATGTGTGTCCAATCGCATGTGTCTCTGTTATCATATGGCAGTGCTGCCAAAAGCAGCAGATGTGTGTGTACTGTAGAGTGTGCGCAGACATGTGTTGAATACTTTGCACTTGTGTGAATTAGTGTGTTTCGGTGAGTATGTGCATCCGGCATGCCTCCTCTCTGTATGTGTGCCCCCTGGGGAGTGGGTCATGGTCTTTTGTTAATCCTGTGTGAGAGCAGATATGGGGCTCTTCACCCCCTCTTAGTGTGACCTGTAGGTGCCTGTGGCAATGGAAGAATACAGCAGAAAATGTACTTCCTCAGCACTGGAACTTCACCGGATCTGACTGTCAGCGGAGATCAGGCGAACAGCTCTGTGACCCTGCAGGTTAATGTCTTGATTCAGATGTGCTTGTGGCATTTTGAAGGCCAGATTTGACTCTGGTCTTGAGGCTCTCAGAAAACAAATCTTTGATGACATTTCAGCATTTCAGCTGTTAAAATGATTCACCCTTGATGACATAAGCTTTGAGCATGAGCTCTTTATTTCTTTTGTTTGGCTTGAATCCATTTCTTTCACTTTGTTTGTTTTCTCCTCCTCCTATCGGAGTCTGTCTGGAGATGTCAGACGACATTCAGACCTACTGCTCACTGTAAACACCTCCTCAGTCACACATTACCCCGTGACTCTGGGAAGTCAAAGAAGTAAACCCTTAATAGACGGAGATTCTAACAGGATGTCGGTGTGAAGGCAGGAAAGTAAAAAAGTGAGACTCTGTAGCCCGCGGCCCACACAGCCAGCCACGTTTTGGTCCTCTCTGGGCTGCGTGTCTGGGCCCCAGAGAGAAAGCGACATGCCACAGGTCATATCTCAGCACTAGGAAATAACTAACAGAGAGAGGAAGAACAACAAAACAGGCATTCCCCTCACGCCACTGGCATTTTCAATATCGCTTCCCCACGAACAGATAGGATTTGTTTGCTGATGAACACGCATGCGAAGGAAAACAGAGCCACTTCCAACACACACACGCAAACACATGAACACACACAGGCTCCGTCACAGCGCAGTGATTAATGACCGCTGTCCACTGTGTCTGAAATCACACTGCAGAGACTCCGGTTCACCAAACACCAGGAATTCCTCCCGGGGACGTCCAGTGAAGTTAAATATATTATTACACACCAGCGGGGAGGACTGAGGGAGGAAGTCTGAGGATGGAGGGAAAGGAGGAGGCACCCAAGGAGTATGTGATTCCGTTCGTGCATTTTATTATTTTATATATTATCTAATCTGACCAGCTTTGTCCCTCTGAGATTACCGTGGTTTTTAAAGGAGACCTCACCAAGAACACGCTCAAAACAAGCAAAAGTCACATAAAACAAACATAAGGCACTCAAAAAGAATTTGTTTTGATGCCAAAAAAGCCACCGCCTGTCTTTTTAGATAGTTATGTTATAATTTCTCTTGAAGTAGGAAAAAGGAAAAAGTGAAAAAGAGACATAAGGGATAGCAGAATAAGAGGAGGTAGAGCCATTTTTATTCACTCAGCCAGGCAGCAGCATAAACCGAAACAGTCCTCCTCAATTACCAGAATGAGATAAATTACAGTGCTGAAGGAATATGCGAGGCCAAAATCAGTGCCCTGTCAGTCCATCAGGATGGAGGGTCCACAATAAACAGACACAAACCAGAAAGATTCACACACAGGCGGAGAAGCACTGTTTGTGGCACTAATTATTTCCCACTGGCATGTAAAAATTTGCCTTTTGTGTTGTTTTCAAACGAGCTCACGCTCACTCTTGCACCACGTGCACAATGCTGCCGGTTCTTTTGTTTGATTTTGTTGTACATATAAATCAAATCAAATCATCTCTATCTCAGCGGTCCTCCTCATATTTCTGCACTTTCCTTAATCAAGCCGTTTCTTCCATCAGCACATCCCTCTCCTGCTCCCCTCAGTGGCAGCTCTGTTGAAGGGTCATGTCCGCGAAACCAACACAGCAAACTGAATATGACAGGAACCACAATCAACACACCCACTCACTTTAGCGTCCATTTAAAAGACTGATTACTGAAACATGAAATCTGCTTTCATTTAACTAATATTCAGCACTGCCTGCACTGGACAAAAAGATGAAAAAGAAATGACAGTGAGTTGAGAGCAGAAGTAAATCTGTCACCCCCGGCCCCTCACATAAAAACCTTCTCTTCCCAATCTCCCCACAGGATAGTTAACGTGCCACTGCTGGCTCGATGTGTAGAGATGAAAATATGTAATTAATAAGTGAGGAGCAACGACAATGCAAAAAGACAAAAGTTGCCCCTTACAGGAAAGAGCCAGCTCTTTAACTGCAGGGTCTAGACACACAAACCTCAAAATATAAAAAAGCAGGGACACTTGTTAAAGGGAGGAAACAACCAATAAACATTTAGCTACAATGATGAGATGAAGTAATGGGAAGTTCTTTGCTCTATTTCCTGTCCATATATTTTTTTTCCAACACTTCTTGGCCTCTTTTATTCATGTTGAGGGATATTTTAATAGCAGGCTGAGATACAATGCTTTCATCTTTGAATGATACACCAACACCAGTGTCTACACTGTCTCTCCTGACTGCACTCTGGGGCCTCCGAGCAGGTGTCAGCAGCATATGACGTCTTTTATGGCCTCCGGTTAAAAGGGCCACATTTGTGGGCTGTTTGTGCAAAGAGAGAGGGTGAGCTTACTGCGGCCCAGCGGCTCCAATTAAAGCTTTGTGTGCGCTTGCTGCTTTGTTCTGCTTAAAACTTACATGGGTTTCTGGAGTTTTACAGCGATAACGGAGCCAAAATGGATGTTGCTGAGTCCACCTGAGCTCTGTTTTTTTAGTTAAACTGACCATCGTCTCTACAGGCAGGCCTGTTAAACGCAGACTCTTAGAGAACAGAGGCCAAAAGGTCAGTGGGTGCTTCTTCTGCAAGCTCTAGAGTCGATGTATATGTAAGCACGCTGCAGTATATTGGTCTCCTCTTGCTTTCCCCGTTGGGTCTATAGTATTAAACGTAGGAGTATAAAGGAGGGCACAGCTATGCAGGTGGGTGGTCGCTTTCAACTTTACTGTGGTTCATGAGAATACGGTGAGAAGACTCCTAGTGACTGGCTGACCTGCAGTAATGTATACACAGGCTGAGGTCTCCACATGTGTTGGCTTGCCTGTTTAGACATCCTAATTAATGCCCCAAATGTGCAAAACAACAGTTCTGGCTCACATATTGGAGACGAGGTTTTGGCCAGTGCATACACTCCTGTTTTCATGGTGGGGTGGTGGTGGAGGGCGGGTGGGCTTGTGAGTTTCACAATGCCTTTAATGTGCAATTTCAAACGGCACAGGGCCATAAATCATCTGGGCCTGCTTTTTAAAAAAACACCTGCCTTGCAACTGTCAAAGCTCTAATGGCAGCGGTTACTATATAAATCACAGTGAGCTGTAATTTTCAATATCTGAGAAATGATTACATTGAGCATCTGTCACTGAATGCTATTTTAATGACCGCTGCTGCACTTAGGACCCCAGTATAACCGTTTCGCCATCTTGGTATGCGCTGTTAAAGCGTCTCCTGAGTGATGTGGCGGCTCCTCGCTCTGTCACGCCGGGTTTTCATCACAGCTCTTAAGAATATCCAGGGGTCTGCTGACCCCCGCTGCCAGCCCCCACGCTCTCATTTCTTCCCTTTCCTTTTGTTTTCTTCCATTGTTTTAATCACAAGCAGAGATGAGGAGAAGAGCTCAATCTGACCAGCGCCCTACATTGTATCCAACAGCCAAAAATCTAAACCAAAGCAGACCAATCACTTCATCCCACACTCTTTAAAAAAAATGACACATTATCTGGCCTTAAATCAAAAGATTATGACACTGATTTTGGATTAATATTTCAGGTCAAGACCAATTTTAATAACCCTAACTGTACTAACAAGGCTTAGGCTCTACAGCCACACCAGTAGCTCTGTGAGCCTGGATTTAGACTGTACCACACTGGTGACAATCTTAGCTTACTATATTATCACACAAGCTTTTGCTTATTAACATTAAATACAGTTACAAGTAAAACTGGAGCTGGAGAATATCATTAGTTTTGTAGGAATTTGGTCACAAACCAAATTATTGGACACATTAACCATTAAAAGACACTTTTCACTTAAAGCCAAGAACATCAACCCTATAGGGGTGCTAGAGGAAAAGACAGTCACTAATTGACAATAATTCGGGCAGTGGATCACCAAAGTCAGACACATTCATCCTCTGGGCACCATCAATGTCTCCACAACATTCTGTGCCGATCCGTTGAATAGTTGTTGAGATAGCGGTGGACAGACTGACACACAGACAGGCACTGCCTTCCCGAGAACCTTGAGTGTGGCTTGTGAGAATGCAGACGAGTAGGTTCATTTTTTCCTCCCCTCAATCTATAAATAGGAATATTTGCAGCTGGCTGAGCCCTTCCCTCCAACCTACAGCATCCTGCAGAAAACCATTCGGCACAGATGCTTCTTGTTATCTTTTTAATCAAGTATGGACAAAGACTGCTCAAATAGGCCGCGCAGCAGCAGGGCTCCGAGATGAAGGGTTGCTTATGCGACTAACCTGTCAACCCAGAAGAGACTCTTCGACCTCTTCAGAGCTATTATAAACATACCATTCCTGCCATTGTCCTTGACTGATTTGGCCAAAAACCTCAAAAGACAAGTAAACATTCTGTCCAGTCCCGGAGTGCCTTTGTAGTTGACATCCAGACCTAAATAATGAGCTATTTGTTGGAATTTGATTCGAGCTCTCTGGCTTCCAAGTTGATCTCCTCCTTCATCTCTTCTACGAAGAATACAATAACTATGCAACTGAACCTCTACCAAACATGTGCATATCACAGCTTAAATAACTTGATTTATTCTGTAATGCCAGACTGCTAACAGAATCCAGGAGGACATCATGAAATAATTTATTTTACTATACTTAATACTCATTTTAATATGGATGACAACACATGTGATTTGAATAGAAAAACTATAAAGATCTTGAATTTCAGTCGAAGCTGAAATATGTGCCTTTTTAGAAGTGTGTATGCTGATTTTATATTCATCTGCACCGTAGTGTATTCCGCAGTGTGGAATAAGGACGGCACATTTAAAGAGGGAGAATGCTGATCAGGTGCCAAAAATGAAATACCACTCAGCCACATGATTTGGCAGCAGAAACTTCAGGAACGATACCTCACAACCTTTGCGGATGAAACAGAATCCATCTGCATGAATAGATACTTACTGGTGGTGAGACAGAAAGCATGTCCAGGCATGTAATTTGGGTGACCTCACACTTCAACTATTACTACTTAATCGCCTTAAGTGGGACTCAAAAAACACCAAACTCTAATTTTGTATGTGTGTAGCCTTTCCAATATAACGTGTCTTTCAGCAGGATGATTAACCTGCCCTGCAGCCTCACTGTTTTTCCCTGCCATTTGCTGCGCAGGACAGAGTAGTGTGAGTGCAGGTCCCCCTCTCCTCCTGTGCACATGGTCCACGTTAAGAGACATGAAACCGCTGAAGCCCCGGAACAATAACCTCTTTTCTTGGAGCTCACAGGTTCCTCTCGTCTTGAGCTGGCCTCCCTCTCCTGGCATTCACATTCACTGCCTCCACCAAATTTTTTTTTTTTTTTTTGCTCTGCCTGAACCAAGCAGTGATGTGTAAATCCCACTTACATACATTTTTCCTTTAGCCAGTGATAAAGAAAATTAGAAAAAGGAACCTGATTTGCCTCAATACTTGGGGCGACTGTATGAGGCAGTGCTTGCTTTTTAATGGCTGGGCTCTGGTCTCAATCAGACACTGGACATCTGGATCACATCTCCTGAGTTCTCCCCCATGCAATCAGAAACACTGGAACTGGGCTCTCCATAGGACAAAATGTGGGCGCAACACGTCGTTAGAGTCCACTGATCTCAGAGAAGGTCTCTGACAGGGAGGAGGATCATTTTGTTATCCCAAACTGGCCAACTCACATTGTGCCAAACAGAAGTATTCCACACCTTTCTTTCAAATATTCTTACAGGACCAGGTTCAAACGCCTGCGCCAAAGTGCCGCAGGGTAACACAGTTCACATGAACACATGCCTGTTTTTTTTCTGTAGAGTCAGAGTATATGAACTAAGGTAGCCTTTACTCTTCGGCAAGTGGGAAGGAATGAAGTCATATTCAAAAAGGTGAAATATATTCCTGTTCCCCAAACCATGCTGAAGATCCAATTCTTGTAACAATTCCATTAACCGACCACAGGATGTTTTCTTGGTTAATCATATCCAGGGCTCTGAGAAACAAACAAGGGATTTTATGTTGCATAATAATGGGGGCTAACATTTCAGCTACAGAAATATGGATCCACAATAGGCAGGGCAGTGGAGCCACAGAAATGGGAACCTGAGCCTCACTTTAAAGGATGCGTGGAGTCATCTAAAATGAGAAGGAAAATTCATCACACTGCAAAAGTGGGGTTAGGACAATTACCATTTATCAGGGGCCTACAGTGCAACACACAACTAAAACAACATAAGGTTCGTATGTGCACGCCATTATAATTGACTGACTGCTTGCTAATCCTACCACACTCTGAGAAACTGATCCCATGCCACCTCACTTATCACCACCGGCTGCCTCTTTCCGACACTTTAATCACCCCTTTTTTGTACACTTTTAGAGCTCGGCTAGTTGCTTTCCGTCTCCCCACACATCATTTTGCTGTGTGTCTGCAGCCCGCAAGGACCTCAGGGGTCATAAACATGTGGAGGGGAGGGGTGGAGGTTTG
Source organism: Terapon puta (assembly GCA_028564955.1). NCBI lineage: Eukaryota > Metazoa > Chordata > Actinopteri > Centrarchiformes > Terapontidae > Terapon > Terapon puta. Next base: position 3,346,886 of record JAOXYL010000078.1, read on the forward strand.
CAGGAGTGTTTGGCTCCACTCAGGGACACCTACAGGAGATGCTGGATTGTCCCGTCTGTTCAACAGCCAGACAACCCTACCAGTTTATTTTTTGTTGCTGGACGCTGGTGTAAATATCCTGCACGGTATGTCTGGAAATGAGAAAAGCAGCTCTCGGTGAGCCTCTCCAGCTGTTGTCATGACATAATCACCCACACAGAGAGATGGCCGCTCAATCACGGTGTTGTCTGATAATGTCTCTTTGTCTAACACACTTTCTCCCAGCTGTTTGTCTTCTTCTGTATGACACATGGGGATGTGGAGTGTCAGTGCTTATTAACACATCATTCTTGCACGTCTTGACAGAGAATGCAGTAAGCAGCCACTTGTTCTGGACTGAGAATACAGCACAAAGAAATAGTAGCGGACACAGGCGTTGCTGACCCTTATAGGGTTATACCCATGCTAATCCATGAGCAGCTACATGTGGAAAATTAAAAAGTGAAAGAGAAACAAAGCAATAGTTAGATTTTCTGGTTTGCAGTCCTGCTATAATGACCTGATTTAACATCACCATGCGGCCTGCATCTCTTCTCCCACCAACTGAAATAATTTACTATAATGAGTCTACTGCAAGTTACAAATGACCTCCAGATTGTTCCTTTACAGCCACCTGATGGACGCCAGCATCAAGACACAAAGTGCCTTCAAAATGCCCATGTTTGTTCAGATTCCAACTCCACGAAAAAGGCGTGAAAATTGGTCTACAATAAAAGAGTTCAAGAAAAATATACACTGCTGATTTCATCAAAGCCACACACAGCAAAAGCAGAACTGAAGCACGTGAAGAGCTGGCGAGTGCAAGCATGACTCTGGAGTTTCATCTCCATCCCTGTATCCTCTTCCAGTGGCTTTGAACCTACCCAGACTAACACTAAGGGGGCAATCATACTCGCCCACATCCATATATTTTATTAGCACCACTGCTGATTATAGTCAAATCATCCTTATCACTCTCCCTCTCACACGTATTGAAGGGGATGTTGTATGTGTGGAATGTAAATATGCATGTAAGGTGCACACCTGAACATGTGTGTCCCAAGTGTGCAATTATCATAGCACAGCAGAGTGTTTTTTATTCTGACTTGATGCATAGTTACAAGACCATAACATATACAAATAATAATTTCATTATACTGGGCCTTACTGTAATTACAGTGCTTGCACAGTTCACAACTTACACAAAGGGCCCTGGTAAAGCCCCAGGTGAGGTTAAGTGCTCAGTTTATCATTTTATTCTCACTACGTCAACACAGTATTTTTAATCATGAATAGTTCTTGTTCAACAAAAATGATATAATGCTGTGAAAATGGGAAGCAATCTAGTTACAGCCTTGGGGTGCGATAGCGACACTGGCAATAAATGGGCACTGTGATTTAGTCTCAGCAGGGCTTCATCATGATTTTTCTGAGCGAACTGAAAAAAACATGTTACTTGTTACCAACTTGTTACCATGGGCAAAACAAAACAGCGTAAGACGACAGCACCTCCTGTCCAAGATATGCAGGTCTGTAACTGATGAGGGGATAGACACATGGAGGAGCGAACTTTTGACACCAGATGTGGTAAATGAGACAAATCCTTACCCACAAAGATGCACAAAGTTTGTGTAGAGGGAGACATTGTGTAACTTTCTCATCAGAAAGTAATCAGAAGTTTGCGGGTTCACACAACCAGACAATTCAGTAAATATGGAAGTACTTTATTTGGTTCCTGTGATGTACTGAAAAAACATTCCAGTAATTCTCGAATAACAAAAGGTTGATCACATTTGGATTGTAGTTGTATCCAGAAAGAGCAGCTGGCTTCTTTCCCTTTCCAAATTTTTAAATAAAAAAACAGAAGGGAGAATGAACTGTAATTAATTATTTTAATGAATAGAGGCCAGGTAAAAGTTTTGGATAACAAAGCAGTACCTCCCCCAAAAAAAGCCTAAAAGATAGAGTGAGTGAGCATTGGAGGTCCAGATTATTTAATCTAATCCAATCAAAATCCTCTTAGAACTGATCTGTTTTTCCTTATGAACAAAATACTGCAGCTACCACCAGCTAATGGAAGACAGGATGCTTTAGTAAGATGCAGCTGAGGGGTGTGATGAAGAGAAATACAGTCCCCTGTGTACTCAGCACACCAAGGGAAGCAAATGACACTTAGTTTACCCAGCATGAGTGCTTCTCTGACCATGAAAAATGGCTGCAAAATGCACGGATAGGTGGACAGGTGCTGTATCAAGTCACACTTCTCTGTTACTGCAGTGATCACACACACAGACAAATCCTAACTAATCTGAGACGTTCAAGGTAGATGTAACATTTTCTCGTCTTTTTAGGAGTTACTCAGTCACATTGTAAGGTCAGTCTCTGTACTCCACTCTTTCAACCTTCATGATCAGAATGACAAGAGCGGACACGCAAAAAAGAAGAGACGATTTATTCTAATTACACTGAAATGCGGTATTTATAAACCCGCCAGACATTTGTTTTCGGACTGTTTTTAATTACGTTAAAAATGAATTTCACTCCAGATGATCTGACTTGAAAGTGCTTGGATTAAAGCAGTATAAGTCATACTGTAGTTACACTCCTATACATACACAGTACCACTTTGTATTAAATATCTGAATTTATGATCTGTTGAAATCTTAACTATGGGGCCTCAAAGAGAATAACAGTATAACAAGGCTGGCGATTTATTGACTACAATATCCCAGATCTTTGGAATCCGGCAGCACTGAGTTGTTTCATGTTGCTCTCATGGTTTGATAGATTACTAAAAGTGTAATAAACCTAATGGGAATATAGTAAGACTCGATAATAGCTTAAAATAAACTTTCAGCAAGTATTCTAGGTTTTACCATCTGTTGTTTCTTGTTAACAGTTAAATATGTGACAGGCTTTAACTGCTCTTTGAATCTTAACTGTTGCAGATGGAAATAAACACCAGCTGAACGGTCTGATCAGTGTCGCTTTCATCTCATAGTAATTCTTTTCCTGCGAGTATTCAACTTAGAGATAATAAGACCGACGAAGCAGAGAGGTGAAGAGTACAGCGTCGGCTGCATTTGATACAAAATCTGTATTTAATGAAGGAAGTTCTTTAACATTTCAACATGTAATTCTTCATTGATACGCTTGTGGTTGACATGGAAAAAAATTAAATATTATCTTCAGGGGAACAGAGAGTCTGACTCTTCTTCTTTGATTTTGACTCTCTGGACCGTCTCTCTGGACATACAATCCAAAGTGGCTTTTACATTAAGTTTTTTACTTTGCTTTATACCCACAAATTAATGCACAACTGAGTCAAAGTGACATGAACAGTCATTGCATTTCATTTTTGAAGGGCTGGGTTGATGCTAAAACCAGCTGTTAAGTTGCTCCTTAAGTTACATTCGATTAGATATTGTGACCTGAATCTATACTAAAACTACCACTGTTGACTGTGACAACAGGCTGTTAGAGGCCTTTCAATGTTTGTGTGGACATTAAACTGTCAACCATGCGTATTAACCCCGGAGCATTGTAGAACTTTTCTTTCTCTCCACAGTCAAATCTAACAACAAAACAATTACAGTCTGGATTACGCTCCATCACTACAGGTCTATCGTCGCAGGATTCATTTCAGGATTATATAAAAGTTTCTGTTTGCATTGTTTAGTATTTCTTGTGTGCATTTATGTCATAGAATTTGTTTGCGCTCAATGGAGGAATCCCCATGTTATCAAAAGGCTGGTATTGTGTAAGAAACACTAACACTAACCGAACAGCAAAGGTGTACATCAGAATTTGTGTCGAAGGAGATGCATGTGAATATTTTCAGATCTGATGCTCGCTAATGTGCTCTGTTTGAGTGTGAAGCATCGAGCCTACTTACTCTCTCTCCTTCTCGGTGAGTCTGTCAGTGATGGTGTCTTTGATGGAGGAGCGTGAACCCTTGTGGATCACCGGATACCTAAGAGGGACCTGCAGGAAGCACGAGATCATCAGGACCAGGTGTGATGTGTAACCCAGGGCGACTGCGACGCTCCCATCATCCTTTGCTGCGGGACACAAAGTGAGAGAGAGATTCCAGAAATCACACATTAGATAAAGTTCTGTTGAGCAGATAAGAAACTTGTTAATCCAGCAATGGGCTTTTAAGGTGATCTACATCAACACACCAAAGCCTCCAAGCCTATAATCGAATGCAAATTAAACTCAAAACAGCATTTTAATCACCCAAAAGTCAGTATTTATTACATCAAGAACTTCAAAGCAGACAGTCAACACTGTCTGTATTGTTTGCAATGTCCTTTCATGACACGGGAGAATAAATTATGTTTACATAAAACATGCCCACATCTTGTGAATCCAAACAAAAATGTCTAAACATCCAACCAAAGATAGCTCGCTAACCAAGTATTCACGGGAAGAGGAGCAGTTCACATTCATGTGGGAAAGTGTTTTGAAAGTGATACAAAATGCGGCACAGCACACCCAGAAACAGAAAACATTGGCTGCAGTGGGATACCCAATTTCTTTCAGATATGTGCTTGAGAAGCAAAAGGATCACGTATAACCATCCCCTCTCAGCCCAAATGACTTTTAGGGTGGAAAACTGGATGCCTTCGTGAACATTTCTGACAAGGGAAGAAACGGCAAACCAACACGCTTTAAGAGCGAGGAATGGTCTCAAGACAACATGCTAAGTGGTTGCACATTCTCAAACAGCAGCAGGACACTGCTTGAGGCAAAGACTTAAAATTCACCGTGGTTTTTATCTTAATGCTTTGAAATAATAGACTATGGCAACAGCGAGTGGACTCCTTGGCTCATACTGTGTGTTTCTCTACTTAACACAGAAAGCCTGCTTAGTATCATTACTCTTCCTGCATGTTTGAGCCCATAGCAACAAAAGCACCTAGAGTAAACAGCTTCCTGACCTTAGGTGCTTTCAGATGCTGCTGCTCACTAACAGGGGTATCAGGTCAACTGAAGGACATGCAACTACAAGCTACACCTCAGGGTGCAAGTGGAGACCGCTGAAATTGTGTCAGGCTGGAGCTGACGAGGAAAGCTCGGTTAAATGTAAAACATTGAAGGGCCTCAGCGGAGTGCCACCCTGCTCTACTTTGACCCCCGGTGGGATTAAGACTCCAACTAACCCTGACCCTGGTCTCTAATGCGGAACATCCTCCCTGTAGGCCTTTTTACAAAGCCACTTTGACACCCTCCCAGACTCGAGCGTCCTCCCTGGTAGACCTCACGCAAATGAGAGCGGGGGTCAGTGATGAGGTAAAATGGAAGGGTACACAGACTTCTCCGTCCTGTCTAAAAGGTCTCTATTTGTTGTAGATGCCCGACAGTCACAGCGAATATGTTAGAGAGTGATTATTAATGGGTACCCGGACAGCTTTCCTCTACATTTCACAATCCACATGCCAGCTCACGAGGAGGGAGGGCACACGGGAAAAGGTAGTTAGAGGCAGGCGCGTTAAAGTGTTCTCTGTTAGGCCTTCTATCTTCTGCCACGGCACATGCTCAGTGGTTTACTCACTGCTAGGTGTCCACCTAGGCAGGACTGGGAGGCAGAAGCAGACACAGGCCTCCACCTTATGGGAACAAGTGATTGCTGCAAACACAAACGGGCTGACTGTCACTGCTGCAGACACACTGCGCTCTTAAAAGATGTTAACAGGTGGAGTGTGACAGCAGGGAGCGGAGGAGATCGGGAGAGGGATTTCTGAATTATGGGTTCAGAGGCCTGCTGGATCTCACCAGCTGCGAGGAAGGGGAGCTGGAGAATGTTGAGTGGACAGTGGCCAGTGTGTTCCCAGTATCAGACAAGTGCTGCGGACCAAAGCTAACCATTCATTACCCATTCAACCCCCCCCCCCATTCCCCCTCAATTCATCTGAACTATTGAGAGGTCATGAAGTCTTCACGTTTCCTTTGCTGTGACAGCAAATCCCATTTATCACGATGCATACGGCGCGGACCTTACTCTAACCCACCGCACCATCATGATAACAAGGGCTTTGTGACTGAAACTGCCCGCTGACAAGCATTTTTTTCCTCTGATGTTCTCTTGCCTAATACTGTGTTTGATATTATACTATGTGGTTTTTGCGGATGAGTCTCAATGGGGAGGTGGAACCACATACAAAAGCATTTTGTGAGAAGCCTCTATAAGACTGTGCGAGTGCTGAACAATTCCTCCAGCAGCAGCCAACAAGAAATCAGACATGCTCAAGAAGGTTACAAAAACAAAAGAATGCAAAATGTCTCCACCCAGTCCACGGGCCCGGCCCCAAACACAAAACTTTACTTAAGGACTACCAGAGACCAAGTCACTTCCTATTTTTACCTTTTCACATGTTTTAGCTAGATCACTATGAGGCTGTCCTCCTCCTTGACTATGAATTTTAGAAACACTTGCTGATATTTCATTATCAGCCTACTAAAAGAAATGAGCAGATTGAAAGTAAACAATGTCAAGAGGTGAAAAAGAGAATAAAATAAAATAAAAAGACATAAAAATGCTGCTGAGATTTGTACGTGTATCTGATATTAGGAATTCAAAAACTGCCTGTGCCACAAGAAAATGATTACTCTGGTGCTCAATCATTGCCAAGTCACCTCACACACCATCTGAGACCAGACAAGTTGTGTGTGTGAGTGAACACAGTGTTTTTGATTGAGTAAAGAGAAATGCCAACCTTTCCCAGCTAGTAAAACTATCGACTCCCTATTGATGATACAATTATGTCATTATGTCTTTTATGCATTAAGATGACATACCGGTAATTATAAAATTATGTCATTTATGCCTGTTAAAGACTGTAATACCTGAGTACAGTAACGCCAAATTACCATGTACAGCGGCCAAACTTATGATATCATAGATACTTTTTCTATGAGATCATCTGCTTTAAGACGGTTAAATGTTAAATTGCTTCGCCTCACCAAACATCGACATATAACCACACGAATTAAAACTAAGGCAAAACATTTGTTCAGCATGCCTCGCCACAGCCTATCCTGCTGTAACCCTGTCACACACAAGCCGGCACATAATAAATTACCTTGAAAGTCTTCGGAGTTTGGCAGCTTCACCCCGCAGATGACATAATCTGACTGATTGGTCTGTGGATTGAAATAAGAGGTTTCATATCAAAGATAATGATCAGAGAGCAGAGACAGCATCAGACAAGATGAAACTGCATGTGGGACAGAACACCAGTTTGCCACTGGCGGAGACATTTGCTTTAGATCAGTCAGTCATTACCGAGTGGTGTCAGCCTTGAAAAAATTTAGCTTGTTTTCCAAATGTTTCGGAGAGCGAACTGACAGTAACATACACCGGAGGGCATGTTAAACGGAGAGGTCGTGACTTCGGATCATCTCCTAAAACACTGCACAAGTAACATCTAGAATCAGACATTACTTTGAAATTGGACAAAAAAGAACTGTCGCACACATGACGATCTGCACCATCACGATCTATCAAAGCCTTGGTTTTATGTAGCCAGATAATTCTTTGCAGTTGCCTTGTCAACAATGTGCTGTGCAGCAGTGTACCAGCAGGTCCAACTCACCACATCAATGGGGTAGATGTAGGAAAGCTCGGAGAGGAGCTGACGACAGCGGAAGGTGAGCTGGGCGTTGGACTTGAGGAACTGCTCTCTGGGGAGACAAAACCAGACACAAGGACGACACAATTAGGAAGCGGCTGGCAGAGGGAGACAGAAAGCTGCAGTTACAGGAGGAGGACACGGGGAGCGGTGAGGCGAGGAGGGGGGAGTAGAGAAAGAGCAGGGATGAGGTCGTAAGCGAGGGAGTGAAGCTCGAGGAGATGAGAGGAAGCGGACATGGGAAACAGAGATCCTCCAGCCTAGTTACTCCTCCACAGGGACCAACTGTAAGGCGTAAAGGTAATTAAAGTCAAGAAGATATAAAAGATTCATGACGACTCAGAACGGAGAGCAGGTTAATGTTGGTCTAAGCTCACTCTGCTTTGGTCTAGGCCTTGTATGGATGAGGGCTAAGTGACTCTGTACGTCATCTGCAATTAAACCATAAAAGTCACTTTATGTCCATAATTGGAAAGTTGTTGGCTGCTCAGGGTCCATCAAAGTGAACGTGTCCCATTATCAGAACAGAACTATTACGACCTGTGAAAAATAGTGAAGTTTGAATGTTTGTGTAAACGTAAATGAACCAGTCCTAACGTTGGAGTAGGGTTAGGGATATTCCTTATTTAAAGTACTGAACTGGTGTTGAGGCTGTTCGAATCATTGGAGGTGCCTGAAAACAAAGGTGCTGTTTGATATCTCTTCCATATCTCTCATCAGGAGCCGAGGCTGCAGGTGATTCAAGGCTACGGCCAAGCCAGAGTGAAAATGGATTTATACAGAACACGAGGCTGCATGTAAAATGTGTCTACTCATTGGCTTGTGTGAATCCCATTCAAAATGTTAACCATCTATTACATCTTTGCAGCTAAACCAACAAGCCCGGTGTTTAAAAGGCTGAATATAACACGA
>JAOXYL010000078.1:3362952-3375906 GCA_028564955.1 Terapon puta
CTCTCAGACACCAGAGTCAGGAGCTGCAGACTTCACAGGGTTAACTAAATGACACCACTGCACAGACACGCTTGCTCGCTTTAGTGACCTGGCACAGGCTGCAAAAACCACAGGAATGGCTCAGTATACAGTACATTATGTGTGTTCGTATATGTGTGTGTGTTGAGTGACTCCGAGCCTTTGACGGGGAGCGTGACAGAGGTTTCCTGTATGTGACAACACTCTCCACTGTACTCCAAAATGAACGAAATGAAATGAACTGCGATACAGAGAAAATGACGGCGTGTCAAGATGTGTCATTACGGCGTTCTCTATTCTTTTTTTTTTTTTTTTATAATTCGTAGTTGCACCGGGGCCTTGTAGCTGATCACTGAAGGATTTGGGATTTTGGTGGAATATGCCGCATGTGTTTTTACCATTATTAAGTTTACTTACACAAACTGGATTTGAGTCACGTAACATCATTACCCAGAATTAACTGAGCCACATGTGATGCTTATGTAACACTAAATGTCCAGTAATTTAATTTGCTATTACCTTCAGTGAATTTATGGTGTTAAAAACATTAATATAGTGTGCAGAATCAAAATGATATAAAATTAAAAAAATCATATAGTTTTTACATCGTACACTTATTTTTCTGCAAAAGGGAAGGATTAGAACATTTCCTCAAGGCAGCATTTGCAGGCACAAAAAAATGAATCTACTGAACAATTAATTGTCTGTGTATGTGGAAAAAAAAAATTAAGATCAATCCATTATCCCTGTCACATCCTCCATTTCATGTGGGAAAAACAACAGACTTGTGGTGTTAACAGGCACATTAGTCCAAGTGTACCTGTTGTACGTGCACCTATATCCTTTACCTTTCTTCTGAAGCTGCGCCCGCTCCTTCTGCCGCAGATCTATCTCTCTGCCAAGTGCCTTCCTCTGCCGCTGCAGCTCACTGCGCAGCACGGCTATACGCAGCTGCATGCACTCCCGCTCTTTCTTCTGTCCAGAGCAAACAGCGGAGAATGATATGGGGAGAAAACAAAGAAAGGAGGAGAAGGAAAATATTTAGTTGGTGGTCACAGCAATGTTTTGTGTTTATTACCATTTGTAAAACCCCTAAATTCTTACTAGGTCGCCCAAAAACACGCCGTGATTTTGCAGGCTGATCCCGTGTTGCCTTGATTTAACACACATCTACTAACCAGTACTAAAAGTCAATAAAACAAAATCCACTGTCTACGGCTAATGACAAGAAAGACGGAGAATGATGTGGCTATTCAAAACATCCCAATGAGCCCAGAGATCAGAGTTACAGGTGAAAAGGTTTAGTAATGAGCCCGAGTCATGGGAATGGCTGACTGCGAGTTAGCTGGTGGAGACTTGTGGCTGCTGGCACGCAAGCAGCTGCTCTGGTACGACGTGAGGAGACAAAGCTGACGGACCAATTTTCACGGGGTATGCTGGCTTTGCCCGGCTGTGTGCTATCACGGTGCCCAGCGGAGAGCACACGGTGCACACGAAGGAGGAGAGGCCTGGTCCAGGTGGTTCATTGTAATGAGGCACAGCAAAGACAGTTGTTGGTGTTGTGGTGGAAAGTGGAAATCACACTTTGCTCTGAGAATCGGCCTTACAGATCCACATATGTTTAAGGCACAACCTCACTTTGTCTTTTTTTAATAATTCTGAAAATTCTTTAAGGAGCCTAAGACCAAAGAATTTCATTGCCAACGACTAAAGATGAGCCTGTGTGTAAAAACACATTTAAATTTTAAAAAACAGCATATGCTTTTAAAGTGGTATCAGAAAAGTGAACATCAATGTACTTTTAGTGGGAATAAGTGTAAGTCTGTCAGCATGTATCTAAATAAATATGAGTAATTTGCACTTTATCTGATATCCAAATCTGATCGGTACTTCATGGCCCTTCAAAGTTCATTGAATTCCTGTGGCCACCTGATGGCAGCAGATCTGATATATTGATAAATCTAAAGTCTCTGATTAGACAAACACTGCACGGGAGTACAGTGCCATTACACACAACTGTCTGCTGTGTTTATACTCATTAAATCATAGTTAATAGGCAGCAGGATGCTACAAAATAACCACATGCATCACACTGATTGACTGTAAATGGGAAATCAGTCTGTGTATTTCTGAGAACAGTGGTTCACCCAGCCTGTGAAATGTTACAACCTCCTTTCCAATGTTATATTTAGAACAAGTGGCATTTCATTTTGCATGTGTGCATGGAGGCACATTCTTAAAACTCCTACACATCTGTCAAAGCTGCTTTTCATTATGATAACATTTCTACATTCATTTTGCACTATATATAAGTCATAATAGAAATACATTTACAAATTACACATTCACTTTTTTATTTATTCTGTTTCAATCTGTTACAGGCATTTTTACAGCAGCCCTTTTATAATGTCATATCTGGAAAAGCGCGGCAGTAAATTAGAGGATGAATGATGGCTGTATTCCAGCTGCTTCAGTTTCAGGGTTGTGGTATTTTGCTCACTGTCACACTGTCCTGGGAACACTTGAATAGGACGGAGTAACAGCTGTGCTTCTCCCACTATGATGACAAGTCAAAATGTCAGCCATGAGGCACTTCATTAGCATGAAAACTCACGAATTAAAAGGACAAATAAATGGAGTCGTAATTGTCGGTATTAATCACGCGTGTAAATGAGCACTTCCTGTCCAACCTTTTTTCCTCTGTGTGTACAAATGTTGACTGACGGCGGCCCGACACTCCCGTTAGTTTGCACCTGCGAGCGCCGGGCAACTCCCATGTTTAATGGCTTTCTACAGCAGACGTTTTGACTTACCACAGTGCTGAATGCGTATGTGTGTTAACGACATTAATGAGGCTGCATTCCCTTTAAGTGTGGGACATACAGTCCTTGCGCTGAGCACGCTGGCTCCCTGACACAGCTTTCTGGAACCGGCGAAGACCATATGTGCTGTCGCCTTTCACCAGACGAAGAGGAGTATCGACGCATCCGAAAGCCGCGGCACATGCCAACGTGTGAAAGTACGCAAATCCTCCAACACAAACCCAAGCGAGAAGACCACAGTCAAGACCATCAAGTCCAGATGAGTGTCGGTCTTTGTCTGTGTGCCCACAAGTCTCGGCTGGCGTCTCTCTCACCGCATGCTGCGTGACCGGCAGAAGCATCAGAGTGTAGGTCGTCAGTCAACATCTTGCCTTCTCTGTAGGGCGTCCCTTCATCAGGCTTCACGTCTCTATCTGGTAGAGGGGGATTGTGCAGCGGGCCAACCAGCTAATGAGGAACAGCGCTACGGCTTCGCGGACTGATGGATATGGATGTGATATACAGTAGATGAGGGGAGAGCCCGGGGTTACCAGAAATGTACGGTGAAAAATGATACATAATGATGAGGGGATAGAGCACCATGAAAATATCCAAAAACAGATTTAAGTGTGCATGATGACTGCAAAATGGAATAGGACACAGAAGAGAAAAACATAGACACGCAACAGAGAGGGACACTGATAATGGGAAGATGGAAGGGGGTGAGCGTGCTGGCAGGATAACAGAGATCCAGCCTTGTTATTCAATCTGTAGTTTGCAAGACTGAGGCATCTCACACACACAAACACACGCTCAGATAGCGATCGTGGCCTGGATCAGAAGAAACGCAGATACGCTTCTTCTTAAAGACTTCTGAGGGCTTGTGGCGAAAGCAGAGAAGGCTATCAGTCGCAGAGAGGCCGATAGAGCCTCCATCCCTCCGATGTGTCGCACCCTGATGCTCGCATGTTAACCACCGCCGGCTCTGGCACGAACCGCGAGCCTCCTACACTTTCACTGCGCGGCATAGTTGACAAGTGGGTCACAGCCATGTCAGTGTGTGTGTGTGAGAGAGAGAGAGAGAATGTAACCCACCACCAGGGCCCGTCTGACTCCTACTGAACATCAAACGGCAGTGGGTCAGCTGAGTAAATAAGCAGCAGGCGCGGGGGGAGCATGTTATAACCCGGCAGATTAATGGCAGAGTGTGGGTGAGAGGGTGAAAGGGCCATGCGCTGGGGCTGGTGGCCTCCGCTCTGCCCCCCCCCCTTTGATCCGTGCTCACGATGACGAGCACAGAAGGATAGTACAGAGCTCTCCAAAGGCAAAGTGGGGGGAAACCCTTAGAAGAGTTACACAATGCTCGCACTCACTCCAAGTCGCCGGGTTTTACAGAAAGGTAGAGGACGAGGATTATGTGATTTATTAGCTGATGTGAGCACTGAAAAGGGTTTCAAGGAATGTTTCACCGAGGGGGAAATATCAGAGACGAGCTTTTGAAAGGGATCCTTTGTGGCAAAAGAATGGAGCCTCAATGTTTTTGTGGGAAGGCTTGAGAAGGCTATAGTGGAGCTACTTTAATAGGTAGGGTGAAGGTCTGGGGGAAGGAACAAAAAAAAAAAAAAGAAAGAAAAAAGAGCCGTATCAAAAGTCGAGCATGAAGGAAAGCAACAGCTGTCACAGCAGTCTGAAGAGGTGCTCAAAAGAAGCACTCAAAACCCTTACGTTTCGCATCTGTGGAAAAAGATCATAAAAAACACACACACTGTGCTGGGTGGACAAAAAAAAAAAAAAAGAAAAATCAGCTTCCGCAAATGAATTTTTGCACGTAAGGGATGAAATTCTGTGAGAAGATTTTTTTCCCCCCAATTGCAAGCCTACCTGGAGGACACAAACACCAAAACATCGCCACCCCTGAGCTTTTATAACAGCAGAGGACAGCAGGGGGATGCTTTTGAAGTCATTGTTGACAATAAACACGACGTCCAACCTCAGATCAGCGCTTGGTTTTCACAGCTGTGTGGCTGACAATTCCAAAAATGTTACATATGCTTTCTTTCTTTGGCTGTGGATCCTAGCCGAGGATATGACAGGAGGTGGAAACACAAACAGTGGATTTTGGTCAAAGCATTATCATTTGGGCAGGCAGGTTATTGCTTTTCTATGTTTTGAGCTATCAAAACAAAAACATACAAAAGCAGCCCAAAGGGTACAATTACGTCTCACATTACCTTACATTACAATTACACCTGGAGATCTGAATTATAAAAGCTCTTAAGTCCTGTTAAGTATTTGGCACAATACAGCCTGCTGATGTTTATTATCAGTAGAGAAGCCAATGGGTCCGTTAATGCTGATCACAGCAATTACTGCCCTCTGGTGTTAATGAACATTCTTTGAAAACCTCTCAAATTGCACCCCATCTCTACATATTTTCTCAAAACCCCTCGCTTTTACATATTTCTAAAATACCATAATCTGATGGAACAAAAACAAGTGCTATTGAAAATAAGCAAATAGCTGCAGATTTAAAGGAGCGTTGGGTTTTCTGCTGGTGGGTGATGGTGCTCACCCGCTCCGTGCAGGCCGCTGTCGTCCTTAGCTTCTCCTCGATCTCCTTCCCAATCTTCTGCACTGTCACTTGGGTCTGCTTGATGGCTCTCTGGGCTGTGTGAAGCCTGCAGCAGGAGAACACAAAGTCATCATCCAGATCATTGTGCGTAACCACACACGGACCACAAGAGCAATCCCATGTTGAAACTGCGCTTCCAAGAGGCCACTAAATTGACTGGCTGCGTCAGTGTTATGACTACACCAGCAATTCATTTTTGCTTGGATGTTTACTGTTTGGAGGGCATTGTAAGAGTTATGATTGGCCCCATGTGGAAGAGTCATTGTGCAGTGTGTTTGTTGTACCTCCTTGTTTCTTTTTCTGATTTACTGGGGTTGACCTTCATAGTTCCTGCCCCACTGCCGAGTCTCCAAAACTGTAATTTGTAAGTTAGCGACGGCTTTTGACTTCAAACAAAAAGCACCAAAACAATCTTGAGAACATTCCTAATAATAAGTCCACATTTCATTAGACCGGTTCAAGTTCCTAAAAATACCACAAACCGCAAATATCGCAACAAAAAAGTTTAATCGCGATTATTTTCTAATCATCCAGCCACTACGTGAGATCAAAAGTTGTCCGACAGACCCGAACCCATCGCCCCCGATGAGTGAGGGCAACCGTTAAAAGGCCAACACATTTATTGAAACCACGAAGATGGAGGCGTTATTTCAAATGCCATGTTATTGTCATCACTGAAATATGGACCGGCAACATCAGTGCACAAAAGACAAGCCATTGCATTATTTAGACCATCAATCTCAGGGGCAATTAAATTTCAAGTATGTTTCCTTCAAGTCCAGAGTCAATAGAAAGAGAGACGCCCCACCCCCTCAACACAATTCAAGGAACTCCAACCGCCCATCTACACACAACAGTCCCACATGCTACTAATTTGTTACAGAGGACACACAAAAGGGGGAACTGGCAAATCAGCAATTATACTGTCAGACTGGTGTTCGAGGAACATACGCTTCTTACTAAAAGTGTCGATGCCACTCCTGTGCCAAAGAGTTGGACTGCGCAGTAATGATTACCTTTCCTTCTTGATGGATACAGAATGGCTCAACTGTCTGGGTACCCCCAAAAAATAAAGATGTGATTACGTCTTCTTGTGAGCACGTTTCTTTCTCTCCAAACCTTAAATCTGTGGTTTGGGTCGTACGGGTGAGGCGGTTACAGCTTTTAAGAGGTACGCGCTTGCTTTCAGTCTTCAAGAAATTGCCTCTTTGAGTGGTTTTAGTGTAAGAGGCTTCTATTAACAGGCTTCCTGCTTGGTGGGGGCATTGCACAAATCCTAGGGGGTTTTTTTTGTTATGAAACTTCAGAATATTATTGCCTCTTTCTGGCAACCAATGCAGAAAAAGAAAAAAAAACTATTATGATGTAAATAGAGGTTTCAGGAGGAAAATAATTTCATGTTTTCTGCCCACATATTTTAATCTGTCTGAGGTGTCAGTGATGGCTGGATAGTCGGTTGGAACATAAGGGTAAATCTGTTTTGACAGCTTCATCTGTTTAGGTGATTGCGATGGCAGAATCTGATATGGCCTTGTCCCCCAGGTGAGAATAGTTATCTCCTCTCTCCTTTTCACGCATGTCTGCACCCTTATCATTGCCTGAGTCTTGGCCTAGCGCTTGCCCATCAGTCTCTATCACGACTCCTGGACCAGAAGGAGGCAGGGGAGGTCCCACCGTGCACCCACATTGGGGCAACGGCTTAATCGCTGGGCAACTGTCTAGAGAACGCCTTGTCACGAGCCATGACAACTTTCTTTTTCCGAGGCATGAGAGGCTACAGCCACAAGGGATTTGCAGGAAGTTATGACTGAGCCTGTGCACTCAACCCTTGATGCCGATAAACATCAGGAAAACAATAACATTTTCTCCTTTGACCGTGGCACTAGATCCTGCAGGGGTGTCAGATGAAACTTGTGCTTTTGAAACTTCCAGATTTTCTGATAAACAGAAGGCATCTTGGAGAAAAATCTTTAATGGGGGCTTGGAGGCATAGTAAAAATGCAACGTTAAAATGCTAAATGTCAAAGATTTACAACCAGGTAAATGAAAATGGATGAGACTGACAAACCTCCAGAGTGCAGCAGAGCTGGTAGCCTCTGTGACTCAGGTTTCCTGTTTTCCCTTCATTTGCCTTTGCTAATTACCTTGAAATAAATATTTGTCATGGTTTATATGGTTGTGATCCAGCATCTGCAATTTTGTAATCAGGACTGAGAAGAAATCAGTAGATACAGATGTGTCATCTTGCTCACAAAGGTAAGCCAGAAAAACGCCTCTGAGGAAAACAGCAGGGACTGTGTTGTTGTTCTTCTCAGACAAACAAAGAAAGAAACATCAAGCAGGACCAGGCAACCAGACAGACAGTACGGCACGCATCGTTCCCTCATCTCAGAACTGGCATTAAAATCAGGTGTATTGAATGGCTGGGTTAAAGCTTGGCAGACAGAAAGGTCGCTCACCCTTTCCAAAGCAGTATTTTGGATGTATTCAACATTGGGAGGCCAGACGTCCAGCTGTTCATCACATGCACGTGCAAATGTGCCCAAAACGCATGTCAAACAAACCCGGGTCAGCGGAAACAACTTTAGAGACTAACGACTGTACTGAATTCATTCCCGGCGGACATTTTTCAAACACCACATGCCGAACAGGTCGGCCGATTAAGCGGCTCAAAACAAGCTCTGAGACATTCTGCGACAACAAATTGAAGGTGATGTCGCACCGCCACACCTCTGCCAGGAACAAAACACGAAGCTGCACAGAATGAAAATCATAATAAACAACACTTCTAACCTCTGTCTGTATCTCATTGCCAAAGAATGTCAACACATTTAACCACTTGCTATTCACCTCACTTTTCCATTGTCTCCATTTATGTGGACAGGAAGATAAGATGACTGCAGCTTCTTTGGCCAGCTCTTCTCCTCCAGGCCATGTTATTTTGTGGGGATCTGCTGAGTTGCTATAAGCTGTTTACACGGCAATTACAACAGAGACACAAGGAAGCCTGAGAGATCTTGAGAAAAGATGTTTTGGTCTCATGGGGTCGAAAAGGGGTCACACGCTCTGCAGATAATTATACAAGTTTGGATCTCAGTCATGAGTGTAAGCTCTTTGCCCTTGTCTAGCACTGAAAATCTCAAACTCAGTCATGGTTACTTAAGCTGCCTGGTGAAGTAAGACAAATATTAAAATAACACAAAAAAAAAAGGTTGGTATAATTTTAGAAGTGAGAGGAATGAACCCTACATCAACAAGTCGAGATAACAACAAGCAACACTGCTAGCCAAGCACCACAGAAGCTCTGATGCTGGACACTAAGAGGAAGATAAGAGAACAGGAAAGAATTGGGCAGCGAGTCAGAATGGAAGACAGACAACCTGGAAAAATACATGTCCGAGCCGATTTAACGTGATCTGTGAATATTGAAAGCTGGCCCTAAATTGAAAAAGTAACCTTAAACCACTGTTTAAACTGTGAAAATTGAGGCTGCTTTGATTCTGCACCGGTCCACTCCAGAGGTGTGAAATAAAAACAAGAGCATCCAAGTTCATATCTCCAAAGAGATTTAAAGCTCGGGGCAGCCAGTTTGTTTCTGTAGCCTGTAGTCTGCTGTTGGCTGAGACCCCAGGGTCAGCCGTGGACTCCGATCCAGCTGCCTGTTTAACGCGGGACCACAAAAACGGTCCGTGGACCAGAGCATCCGAGCAGCGAGTGTGAAGACTTCAGGGGCTGCCTGCAGGAAAGCATTATCACCTCAATACCCTCTGAGGCATAGGAGACCCCCCATGGAGCGTAAAAAAGTAAATCAGGAAAAACAGGCTACATATGGCTCTGATCACAGGAGGGAAAGAAAGTTTCCCCTTTAGGCCCTTTAGGATTTAATCTGCAATGTCACAGTGCAGATCTGTCAAAGTTGTGTCACAAGAATTATGTTTACCATGTGCCACGTGAGCCACTGCTACAATACGCAGACCTTTAACATTCAGTATCTACACTGGCTTGGTTTTCATTATTACTATCTAAAGTCTAAAAATGAGGGAAACACTCTTTACTTTGAGAGAAAAGTGAGTAAGAAGTGCTGGGCCGAGTACTTCCTCACTTCAATGTGATATCCAAGAACACATTAGGACATAAAAGATATCCTCTGACCGTTATAAAATGGAACAGTAAAGCACTCTGTCACTCTCTCTGGCACTCCTTTTTGTTAATGTGCAACCAGTCCAACATGCAGCTTAGTCATGTGATGACAGTAGGTCAATTCTACAACCAGCCTATCAGGTTTTCCTTCCCCTATTACTGCTCGTACATTAAACTTTTCATGCTAAGACAGAGGAGAGTACACGGGAGGCTGAGGAACGTCTGAACCTGTATTAATACTGTCTACAAAAGGAAAAAAACAGCTTTGTTTAACAGCTGGTTCATCTTCGTCACTGTCTTCCTGGCTATTTTTTCTACTCAGACATGGGCCCAGCTCTGATGTGGCTCAGCCTCCAACTCAGCCTCGAAGACTCTTTGGAAGAGGCAGGACTTTGCTGATTGATGATCTGTACTCTCCCTCTTCATCTCTCCATCTGAGACGTGCTGTGTTTGCAAGCCCACATCATCATGCTACTCGCACAGGCAATGGGTGTTGTCAGCTGGAGCCAGGCTGAAAAACAGACTGTGAATCTGCTGACAAATTACCATCATTAATCAAGACCAGCACGTTCTTAGCAAAGCCGCTCTCATCCTTTTCCATTAAAGCACTGCACTGCGAAAGGCGCTTTGCACGGGGCCAAGGCCGAGTGGGAGAGAACTGGGAGAGAACATCTGACACTGTGGGTGTCCCCTGTGGACAAGCATCACTGTTGCTGGAAAAGAAAACGACATGATGAAAAAGTCTAGGCATGGTTCTGCACCACAGGCACATAAACATAACCACCATATATAATTTATTGATGCATGCAACCACATAGGGGAGCCAATAACAAAAGCAAAGATATCAAACTAAAGCGCGGCTCCACAAGCAGCACTCTTCCCGAATGCTTCAGAAAGTTAATGCACTGGCAGAGCTCTGCAGGTCAGACACCGAGTGGTATATACGGTTATGTACCATGTGGGGTGGGAGGATAATCCCTGCTGGGGTGCACAGTATCTGATGAATCATTCTACAGGACATAATCATAAAGCATGTGCATATGAGTGCACTGAGCCAAGGAAAACTCTGACAGGAGTGAGGAGCTGCAGGCGGAGCAGTGTGTGGGAAGAAGGGGATCAATGTAACTGTGTTAAAATCCAGAGTCCCACTGGGTGTGGATAGAAGAGGAGGATGTGGAAGAAAGCTGCAATAATAGAAGAAGCAAGAGCAGAGGTCATAAAAGTTATGATACAAACTGGGCTTTTTCCTCCTGCAAGCTGCTGGGGGGGCAACGATCTCCCCTCACATAAACAGAAACCACAACCACTTCTAGATTAGGGAACACTAAATTCAGCTGGCTTTGGCAAAACTACTGTCTCTGTACACTTCAAAGGTCTGTGATGCATTTATGTCCCCGTATTCAATTCTTATAGTAGGAAAATGTCGGTGTCATAATGACAGGATCCCTATCTTATTTTGGAAATGCCTCGCTTAAACCTTCCAGATATACATTTATTTAGATAAAACTGGGTGTAATTATGTTGTTAGGAGAGCAGGCTTTGGCTAACAGTGGGTTTCCCTCGGGGGAAGCCCTCGGTGATGCTGAAAGTAGTGTTTACATCGTGCCACATTTAAATATAAATTTAGAACAACAAGCCCATGTTTGTCAACAGATGCCAGAACCGCCTTGTGTCGTCTCAAGATGTTGATTACTGTACCAGGGTTCCCCTTCAAAAAGCAACGTAATCAGCTCAGCATCTCTGTCTCCCTCCTGTGGTGAAAATGTGTATTGCAACTATTTTTCAACAGTCACCATCATCACAACTTTATCTCTAATCACTAATCACAACCCCAAGTCTGACGCTGGCCAAAGGATAAACTGGGATAGACGGCTTAAAGCATTCCTTAAATATGTCCCATCTTGTCCAAGAAATACAGTGAAGACTACAGACTTTGGGACATAATGAAATGTTTGAGGCAAGAAGGTTCCCAATTGGTGGTCAGTATGTTGACTTTCCTATAGCACCATCTGCTGGAACACAAACGTTCATGCAACAGAGAACAGCAGAACTACACGACTGACTGTAATTACAGTACAGTTAGTCATGTGGTAATTAAATGATCTATTTGAGGCGACATACTGTAAAACATTCTTTGTAAGTAGTACATGGAGCACATGAGTGAAAAACAATCCACAGCCGATCCAACGTAACGATGCATAAAATCGAATGAAAGCTGAGTTCTAATGATATTATAATGTGATGTAATACTGCTGCATGGCATGAAACGTACCTGAGTAAAGAGAAAACGCTGTAGGAGTTCCTGACTGAACTCTGGTCGACCTGAAGCAGACTGTTTTTCTTCCGCTCCGACTGATCCTGCAACAGCCACATGTCAGTGTTTCAGTGCAGAAGCCAAACAGCAAAAAAATAGAGCTAATGAGATTAGGGCTGGGTATTCCATTATGATGCAAAATCTCTGGAAAATGGACGAAGGGCTGTACCTTATGATCAAAGTCAGCTGCATAGTAGCCATCATTCAACCCAAATATGATCTCATTTGGATTCCTGGATCGAATCTGTGGACAAAGAGAGGCTATTGAGGCTCACTGTGGGGACTGAGACACAGAGAACAAAGGACAGCCGACATCTGGATATACATGAGACGGTGCTATCTGTTTACAAGCTTTGGAAATAGTTTCACTGTAAAAGAATGGCAGTAGCACTGAGTTATGCTGCAAATGTTTGGCTCACTTCTCAAAACAGAACAAAACTCTTCATGCAAAGTGGCATATTGACAAGTTCAGTCCTCACAATACAGACGCCTCATGACTGAGTCAACAAGCGTTTTACAACGTTCCCTCGACAGATTAAATATTAACATTGTTACTGTAGTAAGCTGCATATCAACATAGTTTCTGATGTCTTCAACACCACTGCCATACACTTGAAATGTGGAAGAAAAAAATTGTGTTTTGTCTGTCAAAATAATGCACTTGAGTGTCTGTTACGGTGGTGGAAATTGCTGATTACAGTTATATGTTGTCCAGCAATTTTCAATTCATTCAAATTTGTTATGTATCAAATGTAGTACAGACACAGTTAAATGATGCAGTGAAGTTCATCATTTTAAATTGTTATGTGGAATACAGCAGATTTAATTAATAAATGTACCTTACATCCTTTTAAATACTCCTGCATAAACTGCAAGTCTTCTTCCCTCATTGCTGTTTTTATATAGTCTTAAGGAGTTACTTTTGTATTGTCTTATTTGATTAAGATCATTTTGTGATGCTCTGATAAACACTCTGTGATGTATTACTTGTCATGATGGAGAGGTTTTCATTTTGTGTGCAAACTGAAAGTGCATTGTCAAAACTGAGT
>JAOXYL010000078.1:3379715-3393501 GCA_028564955.1 Terapon puta
TATTGCAATTTAGATATTTATTTTTGATACATTTTTCAGCCATACATCACAGAACCTTCCCATTACGGTGATATACATATTTCATGTACAAACATATACACACCCACAGCATAAATGTTCAGTCAACAGTGCAGTCACAGCAATATTCAATTAGTATATCTGTAAATTGAAATTTAGTTATAATGTCACCAGAATCTACATGCAAAAACCAATGAGATGTGCAATGGTTACATCTGTATGCATTCATAATATCCACTTGGTTACAGACCTGTAATGTAAGACAGCACATGAAATTCACATAAAATGAGAGCTAAAGATAAAGAGAATTTTCAAAGGGTCAGTTGTCATAAATGATAGATGGATGTGTTTTCTTCTTATCCACAGTCAGTTTTTTCTTTCTTCCTTCTTTTAATCTGCTATTAAGTGAGATTTCTGACTCTACAATGTTTGCTGCTGACAAAACAGGGGAAGTTAAAGAAATTTCACTGCAGAGAAGCCTTTCTAATGTAAGTTTTTCATTTCTTTGAGGAGCACAAACAAAAGCACGTTCATTTACACCGTACAGGTCCAACGGCTGCAGATTCAGGGGAAGATATTTCGAAATCTCTAAAAAGAAACTGAAAACATTTACATGTCCAGACACTACTTGGTGAGAGGACTGGAAGGAGCGAGTGGGTTGACATGCACAGTTAATGTCTCCAAGCATGTGACCACGCTGGAGACAGCATGTCAGGCATGAAATATAAAAAGCGGTTGACTTTTAGTGTGAATAAGAATGGGATATGTTAACTGAGCTCATTGAACTGAACAGTAGACAAAGTTTCAATTGACTCAAGCCATAAAATAATTACCTAAATGCCAATCTGATACAATCATTCACTTAAACAAAGGACAAGGGGAAAAGAGGGGGCTTTACTGGCGCAAGAAGAAAAGAAATTCCAGGCCCTATACAAATCCTCACGGTCTAACCTCGAGTACATGTACTGATTAGTTTAACCTCCTTCAGTAGGTCATACTAAGCAGAGAAGGTCTACATGAAGCTGGAAACCCGAACTTCACGCTGAGTTAGTAACACTTCATGAACCCCGACAGTATGCAAAACGCAGCAGGGCAGCTTGATGAAAGCATGCTGCTGCTTGTACAAGAGATAAGTCGACCTCAGACTTTCACAATTTGCCAAAGCAAACCCATATTCGCACCTTTGCTGTGGCGGTGGTGCAACACACTGTAGGAGTGCAGATACTTCAAGTGGTTTGATGTCAGACTCTGTTAAAGCGGCACAGAATTTAAATGACTCAGATTTTAATAAAGATCACAGACATGAACAGCCTGTCCCTCACAACAATCAGTTAGTAGTGTCTGCGAGACACCAATGGACTAATGCTATAGTCTCTAATGAAAGAAATCTCAACATCACACCCTGTACATGTTGTTTCCAAATGAATGAATGAATGAATGAAGGACTTCTTCTGGGCTTTCAAAGAATCCACCCACCTTCACTAAGCATACATGTTAATACTTCTTGGTCTGGACATACTTCAAATCACTGTAAAATACGTGTATGAAACAACACAACATCACGGTGGAGACATATTAGTGCTTCCTCACACCTGAGCTGTCACCTGCCTGCTGACACGACGCAAAGTTAAAGTACCATTAGCAGAAGCAGCGTTAGCTTCGTTCACACTTGAGCGTATGGATACGTGTATAAACCCTTTAAATGGGGCAGAAAGGGGGGAAATCCGGGCTCAGAGACGTCGAACAACGACCTGGCTGGTTTTAGTTAGTCTGTGCTGTTTGTCCAGCGGCATTAATGCACAGAGGGCTAGCTAACTGCACGCTAGTAGTTGTTAGCTAACTAGCCAGGCCTGTCGTGTTTCTCCGGGCAGCAGTTGTTTCTCACGCTGTAAACTCGGAAATAACACGCCGAGCGAGCTGCCCCAGCCTCATTACAGAGCGGACATGTGTTGAGAAGCCCCGGGTTTACCTGCTGGGATGTGAGCTCTACGTGTAAGGCTCTGGAGGATGAAGCTCCGGAGTTGGTGACCGAGGCGGCGGGGATGGCGAGGACCCGGCCGGTGATGGAGTTCATCCTCCTGTCAGCATTTAGCGGCTGCCCCTCATTCAACGAAACAGCCTGACCACCTCATCCAGGACGCTCGGGTTAGAGCTGGCGGAGCTGCTAGGAGAGCAGCAGAGGCATGCAGACACGGTGCTCGGTCGGTGTGGGTGAAGCGCTGCCACAGCTGTCAGCTAGCCGACGGGACGTAAACAAAGTCCGGACTGCTCCGTTCAGCTTGGCTCGGAAATCCGTCTCCGCGACGCCTCGGCCGCTGATTGGTTCGAATGAACGTATGTCACGTGGAGGCGGCACCTGCTCCGGAAGACTCGTTGCACCATTGGTCGTTTGATCTGTTCGTCTTCCAGGACGGGGCGGGGCGTCCGTGAAAAACTGTCAGAGCTGCAAAATATGAGGAAGTTACACAGGACAGCGTGACATGCAGGTGACAGTTTAAAACGGTGACATCCAGGCCAACTCTCACTCACAATCTCCATTAGGGCATAACAGAGAATGACGATCAAACAACCTGAG
Organism: Terapon puta; assembly: GCA_028564955.1. Taxonomy (NCBI): domain Eukaryota; kingdom Metazoa; phylum Chordata; class Actinopteri; order Centrarchiformes; family Terapontidae; genus Terapon; species Terapon puta. The sequence continues at coordinate 3,382,309 of JAOXYL010000078.1, forward strand.
CTGCCAGAGGCTGTCGTCGACCTCATGCCACTGATGTCCAAGTGCTACACAAACATTAGGCCATGAACCAACAACTGTAGGTTCACTGACATCTGATTATTTACTAACCCTCTGTTTGAAAGGGGTTCTGGGTATTAGATCGCAAAAACATTGTACTGTTCCTCAACCAGCAGCTCTTTAAAAAAGACCTCTGGGGGCCCCAGGATTGTAGAGAGGAAGAACCAAGATTCTTCACTGGTTGAAAAGAAGTAATGTTATATCATAAATAACGCTCCTGAATTTAACTTAATGTAGTAATGTGTATTATCAGTGTTCAATGTTATTGAAGTATGAAGGCATTAAAAGCACTCTTAATACAAAATGACCTCTTTTAGGGTGTTTTATTATCATATGCATGATATCTTATTGATCGTTGTTATTGAAGCATTAAACTATTATCTAAACAGTAATTTAATGTGTAGTAAGTGTTAAGCAATAATTACTCATTGTTGGATAGTTCAGTCTGTAACAATGTATCGCGCTTCGTAAAGTGATCGTTGCAAAATGTGAATCCACAGTGTTATTTGTACAGACGCCAGATAAATAGTACTACACAGTAAACAGCATAGTGTGAAAATACTCAAATTCTATTGCCTCCGAATTGTGTTTAATTAAATGTACTTAACTCTCCACCACTGCTGGATCCGAGCAGTAGTGGGCTGTATCTGCTTCATCACTTCTCTATCAACCTGACTGCACGATACTCAGTGACCACCAGGGGGCAGCAGCAGCCACATAAAGAAGATCTACTTCCAAAGGGTCATTGGTCACAAGTATTGACTGTTTTCTGTTTGTTTGTTTTTTACTGTACTCTGCCTTTTGTGTATTTAAAGTAAGTTAACTTGCTGGTGTCTAAAATACGCTTTTAAATGCATATAAAAACCACTGATACTGTTGTGAAATTTTCCCAACATTTTTGTGCTTATCGACATTGATCGGTTTCCAGCACTTTGGAGTGTTCACATTTTTGACTACTTACTGATTAATCTACTAATTTTACAGTCTGGTTATTTTGCAGATTAAAATAGTTTACCCCATATGTTACGATTTTATAGGATAGGATATAATTTGACAGGAAGTAATAGGATACTTTCTACACTGTGGTTCTACCTCTGCCAGTCGCAGTGTTGTTAACATTAAACTGTGCTACCAAAAACTGTTCAAATCCACTGAACTTCATGTTTCCTGAAGATCTCAGGGCCACGCTGAATATTGGTTTAAATGTGTGTTATAAACTCATTTGGAGATGTCTCTTTGACAGAGAGATGCAGCTAGATGATGGTATTTGAGGTCTGTATATTTCGCTCAGTGTATAGATCAAAGGATTGTAAATACTGTCATTTAGTCTGGTATAAAATTAGTCTTACAGCTACCTTGATAAATGTATGAATTTGTTTTCTTAGTGTTCAGTCTTAACAGTTAAGTTTTCACTGATGAGTACTTTTGAACATGTTTGGCCCAAGCCATAATCACCGATGTCCTTTGAAGTAAATTTGAGAGAAGGATGTAGTATTAGAAATATCTCAAAGTGACAGGTAAAATGTTTCCAAAAATAAGACAGAAGAACACACAGGTCTACTTCTGAAAATATACAAAAGTTTAATTTAAATATTGGCAGACAGGTGATGCCATTCATCATATAGACAGGTCTTGCTGTTTATTTCTGCAAATTTACTGCACATGGATTACACTGCTCTTTATAAGAAGTCCAACCATGGTTGGTGAAACCAGAGGAAAATGCTCTTCAAATGACAATCTTATAATTTACTGCCCATCAACATTACACTTACTCATTGAGATGATTCCCAGGATACATTCTGTACTCACATACTCTTATTTTATAAAAGTACTATCATCCATGGCATGGTTACAAAGAGATCCACTGCACACTGGAAACATCAGGATTTTCACCCACAAAACTTCATCTTCTTCAACTACATTTCAAAACTTTCCAAAACAACAATATAAGACATGATTGTAGTTTTTGCTACAAAAAAAAAAAAAAAAGAACACCCATCCGAACCTGAACACCAGCAGAATAGAGGGAAATCAAACCACGCAGCACAACGACTGTCTTGGCAAGCTCTCACGTCAAAGGCATTTTTCTTGAGACAAAAACCTCAGAAGGTAATCAGCAATACAAAAAGTGCATCAGACATATTCACTGAGGGACAAGCAAAGTAGGCTTTTTCCTCTCTACAGAATACAATTAATACTTTATGGCATTATACAATCACAGGCACATGTTTATTGTGCATTCACAATATAAATCTACCCTGTAGAATTCTTTTACTTTTGGCATTCATATAGTAGAAATACATGCATGTGTGGGGACAACATAGGTCTTTGGCTCAATTAATCTTTGGGCTTATTATCCCAATAATAAAGTGGTACCATCCATTTGCATTGTTTGTGCGTTTAGCATATTATAACAGGGTTTTAAAGAGCTTGGGAAGAATTATGTGAATGCATGAATGACTGAGAACCTTGGAACGTCTTCTTCTAGTCCTGCATGTTACTTTACAGCTCCACCTAGTGGAACTTACCCCCCCCTGCACTGACAAGTCAGTCCAAACATGACACCTTCATGGAGCAATGGAAACAGAAACAAGGCACACTTTCTCCATGTGGGATTTGGTGTAACTTTGTCCAACTGGAACTGTCTAACCTGAGGACAGCAGCAGGGAGAGGTCACTTTTCAAACCTGCCATTTCCTGAGGAGGAGCTATTGCTGTGTGTGTGTGTGTGTGTGTGTGTGTGTGTGTGTGTGTGTGTGTGTGTGTGTGTGTGTGAAACGATGCAGAGAGCAAAGGTTTCTTTAGCAAATGTGCTCATGTGTAGAGTTTGCAGTCCAGAGATAATCCAAACTAGGCACCGAGATTAGACCGGGACGGGATGGGGAAGGGGGCGGAGGGGTCTGACGATGCTGCTATAGTTCAGAGCTTCAACAGGGCCCTTCGTCCTTTCACTGGATGTGCAGGACATCACTCTCTTTCAGGCCAAAGCGGGTCTTGAACTTGTCAAAAAGGCTCTGGAGGGACTTGATGTACATTGCATGGTACAGATCCACCATCTCCTCAGTTGGGTCCTCAATTTTTGGCACAGTGATTGGCTCCCCAACTATAATAAAAAAAAAAGAAGAAAGGATTAAAACAAATGGCTAATCACAAGAAAGGGCTGAAATAGTGAAAGCAATTACTGTTAACAAGTAATATCCCTAAAGTTGGACAAACACCTACAGTCTTGAAGGATTGTTGGCATAAGCTGTGTATCAGTACCTCTCTGAATCACTCTAACCAAATATTAGCAGCAAAACTTGCCTATGGTGGTGATAGGCTTGCAAAAAGGCACAATGCCCCAGGAGTTGCCGAAGAAGAGGCCACATCCATGGAAAAGGCACGGTGCAAAGCCCATGATCTTCTGTAACCTCTTTTGGAGGTATCTCCAGTAGGTCCCCTCCTCGAAGATCACCTGCTTGTAGGCATCGTTCTCTCCAAAGGAATACACTGGAACCAGATCAGACCTGAGGAAACAGAGGAGGTAACTCAGCAGCTGTGCCGTAAATGGAATATTACAGCAGTACTGTTACTGAAGTACAATGGTAAGTATGTTACTTTACAATTTTAAACATACAGAAAGCAACATAAAGAAATAAAATGCAAGTCTATACAACAAATGTCCATGGTGTAGATAACACATAGGTTCTAATAAGGATAATATCTCTTTTCAAAAGCACAGAAAGCCTACCTTCTACAAACTAATTGATATGCCTTAACATTATTATTCTCATATTATGTTAATATCTTGTGTTTCCCTGGCTCTGAAAATAATTATGAGACCTGTTATGACAGTGCATATCCATGACAACCACCAAACTGAATGATTGATATTCAGTATTCACTATATCTTTCCAGACAAGAACAAGAAAAGTCTAGAAAGAAATTGCCTTGTTGTGGCTTTTTGCAATGAGCTATTTATCATTAATTTGTTTAGCTTGCTAGTCCCACAGGCAGACTTGTAACTTCCATTTGGTTTGTGTAGGTCTATATTCTGTGTCTTGCACAACTAGTAATGTTTTTGTCTTGGTTTAACAATTACTAAACAGTTTATACATTCCTTAAATGTTCTTAGATCCATAGCCAGTCTTCTGACTGGTGGACCAAACATTTTCAGAGAAGATTTTTGGATAGTTTTATTGTGGTTAATGATCATTCGTAGATGTTTTTCACAGTTTTCCCATTAACCACTCCTTGTAAAAGCATCATTTACAACAGGGGTTCCCAACCATCCCAAACTTGTGACCCCTTTAAAAACCAACATACAAGTTAAATCCTGACTTCAAAGGTTACAAATTTCTGTTTCCATTTGTATCTGTACATTTAAAAAGTTTTCACTCAGTCTTCCTTATAAAACAACTCGAGTCTCAGTCGTTATACCAGAAAGTGAACCCGAAGTCACCTCAATCCAGAGTCCAGATTTATTACAGCTGGAACGTTAACCTAGCTGTTACGAATGTCTTTTCTAGAGAGCTCTAAGCTTCTTTGGACAAGGTGTACCCTGTGATCAGCAGCTATATTTGAGAAGGACCCGGGCTTGTTTGGGTTAGTGAAACAAACCGGGTCCACTTCCCTTTGTAGTACACTGTTATAGAGATTAATGCACGGCTAAGCACAGCCCAATGCCAGCTCACACAGTCTGACCCTTCCAAAAGGGTACTGCATGCCTCCAAGCTTCATGGAGGTACAAGACCGCACATTCATAAAAGATTTATTAACGTCCCTGTGAGGTAATTTCAACCTTTCTGCGAGTAATAATCTCAGGTTTTTTCATTCCATATGAGTCACTGAGGCCTTGAGAATGATACTCTGGTGCTCAGAACAGATTTGGTCAAGGCTGTGTTTAGACGCTGCAGCTGCACGTGTCCTTGTGTCTGAGTCCTCACCCTTTCTGTAGAGCCAGCCTCACAAAGCCTTTACGGTTCTTCAGGGTCACTGAATTCATGCCCGGAGCGCACTGCAGAGACTCGGCCGCTCCTCCGACGACAATGATCACAGCGTTCCCTGTACCGTTACGTGACAGCAGGTAGTCGATGGAGTTCTTGTTCACCGGACAGATACCTAAGGGGGTGGAGAAAAAATAGCAGTTGACAAAAAGAAAATATACCAACTTGTTACCTTCAGTCTGTCTGTACTTGTAATACTGTGTAATGTTGGCCTTTTTATCTAGATTTATAAAGAATAATTTGATGTCCTCAAAGACATAATGCCTGGTCAAATTCTCTGTCAAGCACCTAAGAAAAATTTAACAAACCATACTAAGCACTTTTTTTGAATCACACATAACAAAAATAGGTCACAAAAAAAGTCTTTTTATCGATGTAACCCTTTACAATAACCCATAGTAACCTATGGGAGTATGTATAGCATCTGTGGGCAAAGATGAAGCCTGAAAAGCAAACAGAGCTAAGAACAGAGTGGCTAAACCCAAACAAATCAGTCAGATCAGCAGATTTAAGTCAACAGGAGATACTCCTGCTGTGCAAGAGGACAAAGGTCTGCTCTCCTGCAGATACAGTTATCGTCCAGTTATCACAGATTTCAGGCCTTCGTCCTCACCTCCAGACATCAGGTAGTCTCGAAGGACGGGCAAGCGGAAGTTTCCTGCCAAGGTTGCCAGGGAGGGCTTGATGCCCGGGAATTTCTTGGAGAAGCCCGTGGCCTCCGTCCCAAAGTTGCAGAAAGCGCCGAAACAGAAGATGCCGTGGGGGTGGTAGCCAAATATGTAGTTCCGGCTGGGCAGCAGGTTGTGGGTCTTAATTAGCTGCAGGACAATAATACAAAGAGGACCAGTGTGAGGCGGATTTCCACACGAGGGGCACACTGCTAGACTATCAATATCTGATAGGAGAAACGTCCTGTTTGTGACCAATACGACCAAAATGCCTGAGGACAGAAACTTTATTTATACAATATAAAATCACAGTGTATTCACTTTTTTAGGCTCTTGTTGGTAATTCACTTGCTTTATCAGACCAAAACCAAAAAATATTTAATCAACAATGTATTAATGGAAGAGAGACTTAGAAAGATTACAAAAGTTGCAAATGTCATTTTCAGTTGGCAAAATGAGAAACAAAAAAAGGATCAGCCACAGTTTCCAATTAACTTTGTCGATTGATAATACAACTAATTCTAAAAATAATCCAACATGTGCACTGTACTTTAAGTTAAGAAGGTCACTGTGAATAAAAAGAAAAAAAAAAAGACAAACGAATGACAGCAAAACACCTTTGAACATGCTATGTGCTCAAAACCTGCTTAGAATTAGCATACGGTGCAACTTTTGGATGCAGCCTATGTATTAGCAGAACTAGAACATCCTTATCAGCTCAGACCCGACATGACTGTACTGTCTGCTCGTGTACGCCCATAAAATAATGACCTACATGGCAGACGTGCTGCACACCTGCACGAGCTGGCTACGACGAAGTGCGGCCTTTAAACATTCAGCATTATTTTAATCTCTTGGCTGCTGTGGAAGTTATGAAACTGCAGAATCCCATGAGGAACTTAAACTGTGCTCTGATCTGCTCTGTAGACTTAGATCCATCACAATGTGTACACAAAGCTCCCTCAGTGGCTAGTCAAACACAACAGTTGCATAAGCACATTAGCAAAGGAGAGCTCATTCAAGATTTCCATAGTACCGCAGGACTCCACCTGGCTGGGGTGGCAGATGTGAAGGGGTTACAGTGAGAGCAGGGCAAAAAAAAAACTAATAAACTAATATTACACTTGAGTCATTGTTTCTGGAGCTGAAGCAGTTTTGCTCACATATTCATGTAACTGTTTTCATAACAGTCACACTCAAGACTTCTTACAGCGCTCACTTTGCCTCCAGTGTCGATCTGGACTTTGACCAATGTGCTTCCAACTCACATTAATACAAGTCGTGACTGAATGTTCATGATAACTCTACAATCAACTGATGTCCCTGCAGATATATTCTGGGTAATTTGAGCTGCAGGACAGTAAAAGTCTCACCTAATGCACCTTTAAGTGAGTCATTCGGCGTGTGTCAGTAGCGGATAACATTTCAACACTGACGGGAGGCTAAAAATTTGCAAAGCAGCAATATTTGGATTTCTTAAATGGGGGCAACACGAGAACCAGGTGGCATTGAACGTTTGGGTGACAAAAGAATGATCTCATCAGAGACAGAGGTACACACAGTACAGATCAATGGCATGAACAAAGTTCAGATGCAAAGAGGAGGACTTCAAATTCCCCCACCCGCCCCCCCAGAGCCAGATAGCCCTGTGTGCTCTCTATACTCTGTACAGTAGATAAGCTCATCAACACCTGAGCACACCATCTCTCCCTGCCTCCGAAGGGATTTTATACACTGAAATCTTGTCAGTGATTTCTTTGACAAGTAGCATTAAATAAAGGAACGATGGAATCAGAGAGGCTGAGTGAAGCCTGTGTTTTTTTTATCTGCACTGTGGGGGGCAAACATAAGCCAGTTCATTTAGCAACAGAGGAATAAACACTCAATCCTGTATCACTGCCTTCAGGTGTGGGAGAGAAATCGCAAGGACAAAGTTCTTCTGTATTAGGGCTGCAATTAATGATTAGATGTTCAATTGTTTTGTGTTTAAAAAAACAAACACCTCAAAGTATAAAAAAAATGTGTATCTTATTATCCTCAGTGACACCAAATATCTTATTTTGTCTGACCCACATTCTAAAACTCACATATATTCAGTTTACAATTACATCAAACTGAAGAACAGCAAAAAAAAAATTCAATCAGAAAACATTTGCTGTTGTTTTTTAGCCAATTATTTTTGTGGTGATTGACTAATCAATTAATCGCCTAATTACTGCAGCTCTTGTCTACACAAAAGTGATGACATAACAAAATCCTGTGACTCCTGAATCACACACTCACGCTCCACCCTTGACTTCTGACTTCTTCACTGACGTTTGAGTCATGCACTGCTATTGTACAATGCAGTGTGTGTGTGTGTGTGTGTGTGTGTGTGTGTGGCACTTTGTGATAACACACTCTCCCATACTCTGGACCGGGGCTGCCTGCTCATCTAAAGATGCAGCAAGAATACCTGAGGACAAAAACAAGCGTAGCGCTGTTCCTTAGCCTATCAGGTGGGACAAAGTCTAAACCTCCCCACCAACGTCAAGCCCTCATCATAATCAACGAGCGACAAGGAGCCAACAGCTGATACCCGATCCACCCCTGATAAGCTTATCTGCACAGTCAAACCTGTGCACGACTGCAGATCGATCGACACGCTGAATCACACAAGCCTGACCAAAGCAAGACTGATTGGAAATTATAGTATTTGTGCGTGACAACAACAGCACGCAGACAGCCGTGCTCATGTTCATGGTTCGTTTGCTCGGTGGTTACAACTCTGACGTCTCCATCCCTCCACGGTTCTCATGAGTTTTCAAGGCTGGGTTGGACGAATTAGCAACGGTGTGTCAGAAAAAACAAAGTTACCTACCCTGATTGGGAAGTAGTCTCGGAAATATGTCCACACCGTCCAGTTCCTCACCCAAGAGGACCTCCTGCCACCTGAAGAGATGACATCACAGATCAGAGATCATCCAAAACAATCTTTATTATTTCAAAACTAGAGCTGCAACAAAGCTGGCATTATTTTCAATACTGATTCATCTATTAGTTACTTCTTTTGATTTGTCCATTCATCAGAATCATTTTCTTTACCAGACATCAGAGTAAATGCTAAATATGTAAAATGAGAATTCAGACCAAAGTTTCAGCATGAATATTAAATATTAATGTCAGCATGCTAAGATGTTGATATTTAAAAGTATATATTTGGTTGGGGCTGGCAGACTAGTTTAACACCGAAGTTGATGGCAATCCAATCAACTGTCAATACATTATAATCCAAACACAAACATCAACCATAGTGACACAAGTGGGGAATCACTTAAGTCAACAGGATTCATTAGCTTAAATATCTGTACAGGAAGCTGATAATAATAATAGTAATAATAAACAGTTGTTGAGCGATTTCAGTCTGGACCAAAATGATCAGCTGATTGACAGACCGTCGCGTCAGCAGGGTCCCATTCACAGCCTGCATCCCACCCTTTGAGCAGAAAATGTGACCCACCTGATATGAACGGTTTAAGGACCAACCAAACAAACAACCATCCTCTAAACATAATGCAGTCATTGTTTGTGCAAAGCATTTCAAAGTGTGTTGCCCAATGCTTAAGTAATACAGAGGTGTATTCATTCATGTGCCGTCAAAGCATTTGAACACTGTAACCCTTCATTTTCAGGGTCACCGTTTCAAAATGCACAGACCTCACAAGTAACGGCTGACACACCAAGCCTTTCCTTATCAGACCAGTGGTTTTCCTCTACACGGGCATCTACTTTGAGCTATTAGATAAGCGGGACTTTTGAGTGACATCTTGAATATCTTGCCTTGTTTTGGGGTGTTCCAGTCAACAATAAGCCAGGCGGTGTAAATGGCAGCGATAACCCAGCAGTCAGTGCAGAACATGTAGATCAGCAGCACGGTGCAGGCAGCACCTGCAAGAGGAGAGGCAATCGAGTATTTAAATAAAAGGGATGCCATTCTTAAATACACACAAATCCATTACCTGGAATTACACGCAGGCTGACGGATTCTGTGGAGGGCGTGGAGAGTAATCAGGAGTCAGACTCGAGTATTTGTGCAGCTTAGCGATCTGACCTCCTTATTGTGAGGCTAATGAGACTAAAGGCTAACACTTCTAGGTTTCCTTTACTTTCCTACAGCTTAAGTGAAATGCAGAGCGACGCCCCCCACCCCAACACAAACACACATAAACGCTCACCCAAGGCTAAGAAGCTGACGACCCACTGCAGCACGGAAATGACCTGCAGGTGTTTCTCCATCTTGGATCTGCAGGGCCAGAGTGCCGAGGGCAGGTCCTGCAGGGCAGACAGGATGCTGGAGCCGGTGCCTGGAGACGAGACACAGGAGGATTTTTTTAAATCAAAACCGGTCAAATATCAGTGTGGGTGGATGACGGACTCCATTACGGAGGCTTAAATAGATGAGAAGAATTTAGAGAGCAGATAATGCAGTTAACGTGCACAAAGGGTGGCCATCAAACAACACAGTAAGCTTAATGATTCCCCAGGACGCTGTCTGTAGAATATCGATCAGCCAAGCCGCCGTTGGGCAGCCTCGGCAACTCACCAGCTCCTTCCAGTCACCAGCCCATAGAAGTGCAGCCAAACGGGCACATGCGAGGAAAACGTGTGCACAGAGGGAGCACTAAGTAAGGGACGCGACTAAAGCCAGTGAAGCTTGTACCGCTGAGAGCCCATAAGAAGAAGATCTCCCCTCCAGGAAAACAGTAGCGTCTAATCCTATCTGCACACTGAAAATAACCCAGCACGGAGCCGCTGGGGGCATTACCTGTAAACTATGATGCTATGACTCCTTAAAGGCTCGAGGAGGTGCCATCAAGAGGTTGGACAGAGAGCTGGCAATCGGTGACCAGTTCACGGCTAAGTCGGCCCGCTTAAAGTGTGCGCTCTCTGCCGTGATCCAGATCAAACTGGTCACCAGACTGAGAGATACACAAACACCATCATGTCCTGCAGGGGAAGCAGCCAGGGGAGCCGTGTGCTCGTCTGAGAAAAACCACCCTGTTTCTGGATGATAAGTTTAATGGTACAGGGAATAGTTGTTCCACGGGCCCAATGTAACAAACTCATCTCCACTAGCTCCAATAATAAGTTCACTTTATACAGCTGAACCCGTTTCCACTGCATGAGCACGTCTGCATTGTTTTAACTGAGACCTGGAGACGTGAACCCATCCGTCAAACTGCCACTGTGACGGACATTACAAGGGTTCCCAAGCTGTCGCCGCCATCACTTCACAGAGGAAGAGTGTCATCGAGGAAGGGTTTCATCAGCCGGGCAGACCTTGGCAGGATCTGGCTGCATTATCAAACAACGGTGTACACTTTCCCTGCCAGGGCAAGCCATTGCAGTTAAAAGGTCATCCATTTAGAAAAAAAAAAAATCAATAAGTCACATTTTGGTCGTTTGGAAAAAAACAAAGTCTTCATTTGGCCTATAAGGAAATCA
>JAOXYL010000078.1:3393601-3412092 GCA_028564955.1 Terapon puta
GTCTCTCACATCTGTTTTCTTTGTGAATCACTTTGTCACATGGACTGTGAAAAGTGACCTATAAATAAGGGTGGTGATGGTGATTATTGTGATTATTAGAATTATTCATTTGAAACATTTCTGCTGCAGAGAAAAGCCAAACTTTAAGGTGACTTGGTCTGAAGGATTGTCTCTGGCTTGAGTTACTATGGCTGCGCTCACACACACACAGATATCCAGATCATATCCCTCTGGGTGACAGAGGCATGAGCAGCCACAGATCAAACAGTCCTGATGACTTTTAGTGGGTGAACGCAGAGCTCCCTGCATGTGCTTGAATCTCCTGAATCTTTAGTGTCACAGACAGCATGCAGCCTGTGCAGAACATCACAGAAAACATGTGACTGATTGATCTTCACTCATCCTGCTTCTTGAAAAAAAGTTTTGGGTGGAAAAAAAAAAGACTTTGTGCTTTTAAAAATGCAGCATGGTATTAACATGTTTCTGCTGCAGTGCTCCTGTCAAACATCTGTTTTTCTTTTCACAAGTCCAAAGTGAGGCGCGTGTCCCTCTGACCTCCCCCAGGTGCCCGAGCACCCCTGGGTGCCCCGCCGCTCTTACCTTTGAGGACGCCAGAGTAGGCAGCGAGGATGGTCTTCATATCTGAGGCCTCTCTGGGGGGGGGGGGGTCGGCGCGGGGAGAACTCGGGCGATCGCTCGCTGTCGGGGGCGGTTAAAGTCCGACCCTACTGCTCCTCCGTCACGACTCCCTGCGACTGCGGCGGGCCGGAGCGCCGCGCGGGCATTTAACGGGGGCGGGGAGGAGCCAGAGACGCGGGGACCGCAGCGGGGCGCGGAGACTGCGCCGATCCGGGGAGCGAGCACCTGAGGGCGGCCTGCGGCAGGTGTGCGGGCGGGGTACGCACCCTGCGCGTGTGTCTGTGTCAGCGTCAGTGCGTGTGTGCGCCCGGTCCCTGTGTGTATTTATGGGGGCTGTCACGTGGGGCCGCGGTGAAAAACATGCAGCGACCATCGGCCCTGCCTCGTCTGGTGGAGACATGGGTCTGATCTGGATGAGGCAGGTGGGAGGGAGGGTGAGGGGGTGAGTGGGGGGGGGGTCACTGTTTAACAGCTGATTGATTTCACAGTAAGCATCACTGTCTCATCATGAGTTCACCTTTGAGGACAGTCTGTCTGCGTTTCTGTCTTGCAGATGTTATATATCTCAGGGTTGCTCTGCTGAATAAAGGTTCATACATCCAGCTACTTTTTCATATAATGCTATAGGAAATTAGATTCTTACACACACTTAAGCTGTGGTTTGTCCTCAGTGGTTCCAAGTGAAACCCAAATATAATCACAGAGTTTCCTTGGAAGTGCACTTTAATATTCACATACTGACAGGACGTTGCTATCTGTTTCTGAATGGGGGTTATTTATGTGAGGTTTGCATCATAATTTCCAGTGATATTTTAATTCCTCATGAAGCGATGGAAGTGTTTTCAGGCTTACATACTGCAAACCACAGCGGCCCGCCTGATGGCCTCATGAAGCGTTGAGTGTTTCGGCAAATCATTTCTGTAAAGAGCTGTCTGCCTGCTGTGTTTCAGGGAAACTATATTTAACTGTAAATGTAATAGAAAAAAAGTCATTGTGCGTTGCCCTCACGTAACACTGGAGAGATGCTGCATGTGCTGCCCCGGCTCTGAACGCGTCAGCCGTGGCCGTGTTGACCTCAGCTGTGGGCAGCTGTGCCATCTGTTGTTCAAGCTTCCAGGTAGGTCCTGCTCTGCCAGCAACTGAGTCTGCTAGCGGGCACTGCAGGGAGCAAACCAGGACCTGCCGAGGCTGAACGCATGGGGCAGCTACTGGCAAAAAACTGAATGTCTTCAAGAGGTCAGTGGTAGAAGAAGTGTCATGCATGGTATGGATTCGTAATACTAAAAGTACCAATACCACTCTGTAATTGTATGATGCATTTTTCTATTTAAAATCTAGTGAAAAAAAGGCTGAAAGTAGTAGAAAATAAAAAAGTACCTCAGAGCATCACAAAATTATACTGAAGTACACAATTTAAGCTAAAGTGTAAAGTTACTTTCTTTCCACTGGTTCTAATTGCTTAATTTTTGATCATGTGCTAAATAAGTTGCAGATCAGCTCTCAAGTCAAGTTTAGATCTACACAATCAGAAGTTATGTTGAAACAAAAAGGAGGCTGGACCATTTAAACATCCACAATACATCCTGACCCCTCACCAATATATATACCAATATAAGGACACCACATGTACATCTCAGCGTCTCTGTCCTGTAAAAATGATGAACCATTGCTCCCAGTCTCTATTGGAAAAATCTTTTGCACTTTGTATCTAATGCAGTTCATCCCAGAAAGTTGAACTGATAGCACCAATCTAATGGGAGCAGGCCCAAGAATCATAACTGCTTTTGGATTAAATCAGTCATACAGTCCTTGACATGAGGCCGCTGTTGAGAAATGTCAACATAAGAATTTTGGGACAAATTTGCAACATCAGTTATTTAATAATTAAGGTACGTGTTGCAGTCTCAGCAATCCACCTTTAATATTCTTTATGCTTTTTTTCTCTTATTCGTGGTATAGATAGCTATTGATTGCATTGACTCATGATGAGTTCAAGTCTTGCTTGCAGTTTGTTTGCAGTAATCATGTCAGACAATCATTATTCTTTTATGTGCTGCATTACCTGAATTAATCCAACCTGTTTACATGTTTTTAAGCGTTTCATGATCTTACATAATCCATGTAATGTATGGCACACCATATCTGTAGGGATGATACCAAATCTTTTATAGATATGATTGTGTTATCATGTAAACATCCTTTCAGTAATAATTTAACTTCGCTCAATAAGCTCTCATATTATTTGTTTAAATTCAATTTTTCATTTTATTAAAGTCTTCGGGGAATGAAACTCCATTAATGCTTTGTTTTCTCTCGTAAGAAAAAAAAACAAGATAAGATATGACCCAAAGGATCCAGTGAACACAGCTCGTTGATTATTTTGTACTTTGACCACTGTTTTCAAAAATAAGTCAATAATGTTGTTACCCTGACCCGTCTCACACCCTCCTGTAAAGAATCCACGGCCAAACAGTTATCAGCTTTGAGCAGCTTCCTCCATAAGGCAAGCCCCCGTGTAACACACGAATACCCCCCTCATCAGATTCACAACAGTTTCCAGAACAAAGCCTAGATCGTCGATTTGCTGTCAGTCTTATCATGTTGCAATTCCTGCAGGATATGAAATGTGAAGATGTGAATAAAGACCGTCCGTCTGTAAGATAATCAACTAGTCGGTATAGAGAAAAAATATTGCACACATCACATACTTTTGACGGGAGATTGGTTTCAGCTAGTTTAGGGTGCCTCCAGCTCACCTGGCTGGAGGTAATGAGTCACATTCATTCTCTATGTGTCACCTTTTAGTGCCTGCTTTCCTACTCTGATATATAATATTGTCCCAATGATTTTTGACACTTTTGCATCACAGTGCTACTGAAAGTTTTTTTTCTTTTAGTCAGCATTTTTATGAGCCCAACACACACACACACACACACACACACACACACACACACACACACACACACACACACACACACACAGTCTTGTCCAGACTGTGTTGAAAGGATCAGGGCATTGTCCAATCTGACAGTCATTTCATTTGGTAATATCAGAACGCTGCCATCTCATATAAAAATGTCTGCCAAAGTTCACAGACAGGCTTATCATTCGTGAACCTGATCTAAAGCCAGGCAGCGAACCTTTAATGTGGAATTTAGAACTAATAAAATTATAAATGAGACACCTATTCATATCTATTGACCCACATATGACAAAAACCACCATAAATCCCAGTGTAACTTGTGTCCTTCCAACTCATTTCACACAAAGTTTTAACAGGAATGCACATCTATGTTAAAATTCATCTAAGAAATTGTGCAATGATAGCTTATCTGTCCATGTTTTTCTATGTTGTTTCACATGTTTAAACATTCTTGAGATCTTATCATTTCAAAGGTTTTAAATTGCAAAGCAGGTATTAAAGGAGTAGTTCAAAATTTTGGAAAAGAAACTCTCACTCACTGCTGAGAGATGAAAGAGAAGATCAATGCCACTCTCGTTTGTGCAGATGACATCTGAAGCTAGAGCCATTAGATACTTTTACAACTGTAAAAATGAAATGCTTGGTTTTACTTTTTTTGGCTTAATCTTTACACAATGATATTATTTATTTTTTATTAAATATTTGGTTAACCTTTTATTGTGTAAATATACCTCATAATTTATGATTCTGACACTACTTGCTTTTGCCTTGTCTTATATTTTATGTGTAGTTGCACCAGGATACCAAGTCATACCTCTATGCCAATAAACTTGATTCTTATACTTCTGTCTTTTTGACCCGGTACCTTTGACTTTCTGCAGTTCTTTTTTTCAGCCTTAAGCTAAGTTGAGAGTCTTCTGGCTCTAGTTTCGTATTTAATGAACATATTTATGTAACATGTAACAAGGGTTGGTAACAAATGGTTTATCTCTCAAAGCGTGGCTGTGATGGAAGAGATATCCAGAACTTTTACTTAAAAATAAAAACACCAATACATTAGCAGAAAAATACGTTTGTAAAGTTAAAGTCCCTAATACCCACAAAGGATACTAAAGTATCAGCAAGTAAGAGTCCCTGTTCTGCCAGAAAATTACCCCTAAATTGTACTACAACAATATAATACTGGTGAAAAAATTGTGTTGCTTAAGATGGAGCACAGGTTTCTTTTATTTATTTATTTCACTGGATAAGTTAACCTGAAAACCACCTGAGAGGTTTAGAGGGGAAATCTCTTTGGTGAAACATGGCAAGGTTCCCCATAGAGTCACAAACCAAAAATATTGGGAACCAGTGGTTTCAAAAGTAACACCTTAATGCAATTAATGTAAAGACTAGTGGCAGAGAATTTAAACACTCAAGCAATATTTCAAAATTTAATGTACTTTAGTAAATTTGCATCTCAAGAGCACATTATGGGAACAGAAGACAGCAAATTCAGCAGAATGGTTTAAATAAGAGTTTTATTATCACACTTTATTGGGAAAGATACCAAATCATGAAATGATTTGTGCTTTATGACAGAGTCTCCGTGTGATGTTGTAACCCAACTTCAACCTATGACTCTGTTTGAGCAAGTGTCGGGCGTTGCACAAAATTCAAAACCCCAGACAGACGTGCCACCACTGGGAGACTAAATGAGGAAAACTTGACTTTAGCGTTCCCACGTCCACTCTGGTTGGTTTTCTCTCACCCAGTAGCTGAATCCTACCTTTTCTAAACAGATACAGCAGTGTGTCTTGTTGCAGACAACAGTTTATTTGTCTTTCATTAACAGGCCGGTTGACAGCAAAGTCGGGCTTACATGACCAATCAAAAGGGAGAATTATCTGCAGCACCAGAGTTCTTTTTTTTCTCAAATAAATAGGCATTCAGATCCATCATTCCATCATCAGCCCGCCTTAAACAAAGTTCAGATGTGTGTCCTTGTCCACGCCATAGTTGCCTTTGTGCTCCTCGAAAAGATTGCTGAGTTCATCCATGTACAGCTGGTGGAGGGCATCAAGTTCCTCGCTTGATGGCTTCTCATTCCTCTCCACCCTGATCGGCCGTCCAACTGCAGAGGAGACAAAAAGGTGAAGGACAGCACACTCAGAGTCAATGTACTTTATGATTTGCAATATAGTCTGTCTGATGCCACTGGAGGACTGTTTATCTAAAGCATGATGGCATGATGTCAAAGACTGTTGCTAAGTATGGCTGTGGCATGACTGGGCCACGTGTCTGACTTTCTCTGCCAGCCTGACAAGTCCTGCTCTTTATCTGTCGAATAATTCTCACGTTCACTGAAAGTCTCTTTGCCGATGAGGTAGCATTAGATGGTTCTGCCAAAATCAACAGTTTGTTGGGAAATACATGAACACAGATAATGTATCTCAGGTTTTTGCCTCCCAGACAAAGTCCTCTTTCATCTGATATACTGTGGTTGGTATTCACTACCATTGACACAATTGAACAGAATATTTAGATTAAAGTTTTCAGAAAGATGATCACTGTACACTGTACCATAATAATTATGTGCAATGAGGTTCTGCAGCACCTCGAGGCTGATGAGCAGAGCTGTTTACTCACCTACTGTAGTGATGGGTTTTCTGTAGGGCATGAGACCAAAGGAGTACTGGAAAATGCCACGTGCATGGAAGAGAGGCAGGGAGATACCCATGATGCTTTGCAGTCGTTCCTGTGTCCATCGAAGCCAGGTTCCTCTTCGGTTTTCCACTTGATCATACACCTCATTCTCTCCAAAGGAGAAGATTGGCACCAGATGAGCACTAAAACAAGATTTTTAATAGAGAGGTTGTTGTTCAAGTCATCATCTATTGATGTCCTATATTGGAAATCCTGGTGTTTTTTTCATCCTGATTTCATAACTGCCTATGTGCTTTCCCAGGGAATTCCATGTGAGGGGCTTGAATAGGCCTCTGTTTAATGAGGCCACGCTCAAACCGCAAGAAAACTTCAAATGAATAGATTGACACAATCCTTTCAATAAGCCACAAGACCTCTGAGAATCACCACTACTTAACAGAAAACTTTCACTCCCCCAGGGCTCTCTGCTTACCCATGCTCCATGGCCATTTTGATGAAACCCTTCTTGTTGGCTAAGAGTACATTGAAGCTCCCAGGGTAGGCATCAAGGGCCTCTGGGGCCCCACCAACTGCTATTACGACAGCGTTACCACTACGCTTTTGGCGGAGTGGATAGGTGGCGCTCTCTTTGTCTGAAGGAATGAGACCTGCAGTATTGTAACAGAAAATAATGATCAAAATGATACAGTGAACAGAAAAGTGAAATACTGTAAGTACTATAAAACATTGTACTATAAACAAACACATGTATTTATGCTAGCATAAAAACACTTTGCTTGTCCACACAGCTGAATTTTGTGAATTGTTATGAATTTTTCAGTATTATTCAATTGTTTTTGGCCAATACCTGCACACATGATGTAGTCTCTGAAGAATGGGGCTCTGAACCAAAGGGGCAACATGAGCAGGTAGGTGGTGAGGCCAGGAAACAGCTGTTTGAGGCCTGTAGCATAGGTGCAGAAGTTGGTAAATGCTCCTGCCACCAGCACACCATGAGGGTGGAAACCCAGCACATAGTTGTGCTTTGGGTCCAGATCAGCTGTCTTCACCAACTGTAGGAAGGAGAAAAAACAATGTTGTGAAAAGGAAACCAATATCTGTCCGTTTCTTCATATGGACATGCATCCATAACCATGTAGATTGATCATGCAGAATATTATATTTCACATCATCTGGTCAGAAAGAGCTGACAGTGTTACAGTGCAATGGTCCAGCTGGCTGCAGCCCAAACATGTGCCTCGATATCCAAATTTCAACACTGTCTTTGACCCTCTGAACTCTCTCTCATCCCTCCAGTCTGTGGCCTCTGCAAACTGTCCAAAACCATTTAGAATCAGTCTGCTGTGAGGTGCACTTCACCTCATACCCCTGTAATACCTTCATTTGTGGGACATCACTAAGTGAATTCAATCAAGCAGTGCTTTTAAGTACAGCTGTGAGACATCCACTAGAGTATTTTCATTTGATCTTACTTTAGACCTCTACTTTACAATATTTCAGAGGGAAATACTGGTATTTTTAACTACTCTGTGCTTATTATTTTTGTTGTTACTACCATTGCAGGTTTTACATGGAAAAACATGATAAACTTAAATCTTTAAGACAATAGTGCATTGTTAAATAATTACCCAGTTATTCCCAGCATCCTTGGCTTGTAACCCCTTAAACTCAAGTGTCAATATTTTGTGTGGCCACCATTATTTTCCAGCACACATGGAGTTCACTGGAGTTTCACAAGTTGCCACTGGAAACCTCTTCCACTCCTCCATGACGACATCACAGAGCTGGCAGATGTTAGAGACCTTGTGCTCCTCCACCTTCCGTTTGAGGATCCCCCACAGATGCTCAAGAGGGTTTACGTCTGGAGACATGCTTTGCCAGTCTAGCACCTTTTCCCTCAGTTTCTTTAGCGAGGCAGTGGTTGTATTGGATGTGTGTTTGGGGTCGATATCATGTTGGCACACTGCCCTGCGGCCCAGTTTACGAAGGGAGGGGATCATGCTCTGCTTCAGTATGTCACGGTACATGCTGGCATTCATGGTTCCCTCAATCAACTGTAGCTCCCCAGGGCCGGCAGCACTCATGCAGCCCCAAATCATGATACTGCCACCACCATGCTTGACTGTAGGCAAGACACACTTGTCTTTGTACTCTTCACCTGGTTACTGCCACACACACTTGACACCATCTGAACCATATAAGTTTATCTTGGTCTCATCAGACCACAGGACATGGTTCCAGTAATCCATGTCCTTAGTCTGCTTGTCTTCAGTAAACTGTTTGCAGGCTTTCTTGATTCTTGATCTTTAGAAGAGGCTTCCTTCTAGGATGACAGCCATGCAGACCAATTTGCTGCAGTGTGCATCGTATGACAGGCACTGACAGGCTGACCTCCCACCCCTTCAACCTCTGCAGCAATGCTGGCAGAACTCCTACGTCTATTTTCTAAAGCCCACCTCTGGGTCTGACGATGGGCCCATGCACACAACTTCCTTGGTCGACCATGGCGAGGCCTGTTCTGAGTGGAACCTGTTCTCTTAACATGAATGGCTGTGTGAGTTATTTTGAAGGGACAGATAATTTAAACTCTACACTGAGTACTTTACATTGTATCAAAGTGTCACATCTTCAGTGTTGCCGCATGAAAAGATATAATACAATATTTACTTAAACATGAGGGACTCAAGATAATCTTAAAAAACAACAAAAAAGGATCAAAATTAGACAAAGTAGAGACTTTTTTTGTTCCATCCATTCTTTTTCCTCAGCACAATATAACTATATCACTCTTAGTACAACTCAGCTGCCAACTGGTCCGAATTTGAGGTGTGCATGTGAGCTTAAAGCTGTTAGTCTCTGGCAGAAATGAAGAGTTGACCACAGAGGTCTGGTAATATCTTTCTAACTCCACAGCCCTGCATTTCTGTTTTTTAATTCATTTTGTAGTTATGTGTAGTTATCAAGTCCAACTGATGCTGCCTCAAGTGACATCACTTGAGGAAATTTATTAGTTCCCTCTGAAGGCAAAAGGCTTTTTACGTTTTCTGCATGTGTAGTAGTAATCCTGAAAATAGAGCTTGATTTCTGAAATCACTGGATGCTTCTTATGAATACTTGATATGTTGATCTGTCTAAAAGTCAAAATGAACTCCTGTTTAAACACTGTTCCTCTGGCAGTGTGCAGTTGAATCAGTTGCCTCTAAGTTTGAAGACAACAAACTTGAGTCTAAATGAAGTGCCTGTAGTGATGAAGAGCCGTGCAGTTCAAAGCTGAAATCGATGAGTGCACTCCGGTCTTGTTCGCCTCGTGGAGGTTTGCCTTTAAAATGAACTCTGCTGGTGTTGACTTACAAACATCCAGGAATAGTATTATACTGCATTTGTTTGTCACTGGGCATGAAGTCCTTTGCTCGAATGTTTACACTTGATGGTTGTTCGAGTTAGACAAGCAACTGGGTGACATTTCTCTGTGGTGCCTGGAAAGTAGATTCTTGATCATCGAGTGTAAAAGGGGAGGAGGAGGGGGGTGGGTGAGGGTGGGGTTTGTCAGGAGATAGTGAGAAGCACTAAAGGTCACTGTCAAGAGTAAAGATTGACTTTTCATGTGCTCTAGTTTGTTTTGCACCACATGGCAGTCATTGTCCCTTCACTCTTCGTATCTTTGAGTGAGATTAGTATGACAAAGGCCCCTCTGATCCAAGGACAACATTCACCTCCACATGAGATAGGAGCCATGCAGCTACCACAGGGGCCAATAGACAGCTCCATTACACTCTTGTTCGTTCCTTTATTTCCTGATCAAAGGCTTAGGGTCAGTACTGACCCAGTGCCCAGTGCTCTGTAATGATATGTAGTTGATCTTCTGCTGGACGTAAACAATCCGACAGAACAGGTTTGTGCTGGAGAAGCAGGTCCTTCACAAAACTGTTTTTTCATGCCAATTCTGTTTGCATTGTGCGTACATGCAGCTCACCCATGGGTTAATCATTGCCTCCAGTTCCTCTTCTGAGGACCAAAGCTGTTTATAAACAAAGGAGCTGTCCACTGGTGACCAATCACGGAGTGCGCCTGTTGTCACCAGGACATGATCGGTATCACTGTGATCCTCAGTGTGAACATTAGTCAACAACATGTGATGGATCCAAAGCTCAAACGAATAATAACAGCTTCAAGTAATCGTAGCTTTGGTGTGAATCTGTTAGATTCAGAAATTAGTTAGGTTCTCTTTACTGTTGATTAAGAATTTTTAAGATATTTCATAATCGAAACCACTGTTCAGGAAAGTAGAGTGTGCTCAAAAGTAGAGGCCTGTGCAGCCCTGACAGACGTATGTATTTCTTTAGTTACATGTGAATTTGCATCGGCGAAGCCATATACTCACAAGTCAGCTGCTGACTTAGCCTGAACTGAACATGGTGGAATTAGCAACAGTGGGAAAAGACACACCAATGAAACTAATTAGGCTCTGGAAAGGACACTGCCTCTCTTTTCCCTCACATTGCCTCTTTGTCTCAGACGTAATTTGGCATACAGTCAGATGATCCTGGAGATGCTTCACTTTGGACTGTACATGTGAGATTGGGCCAAACCGAGGAAGTTTTTATTCTTAGAACTTATTTAACTCTCAGTTTGATTAATTTTATCATTTATCTATGGTTACAGAGAGAAAAAGTAGAGACTGTATTCTTCTATCCCAGCCACGCATCCATACATGATCTCCAACGAGAGACTGATACAATATCCATCTCTCACCTTGATTGACCCCTTGGTGCTTTTAATCGACAGTGAGCATGTAAACTGCCATTTCTCTTTAGTTTGCATGTTGCCGCCCTTTATCTCTTCTCAGATTGTATCCTGTTAAATATCAGCAGCAGGTCAAAATGATCAAAGATCCCCTGAGTCTAATCATCTAAACAGGATAAATGAACAAAACTCCCCCGTTCAGAAATCATGAGTTCGTTTTACAGCTTGAACTAGGTCGTTTTCTGATAAATTCATCCCTCTTTTTTCATCAGCTGTGTCCTCTGTTTTTCCAACCCAACATTTCTCTTTCCTCCTTGATAATTTACATTCTACTATTTTATTATCATTTAAAAGTGTAGGATTACTACCAATTTCGCAGATTTTATTATTACAGTTATTATCTTATTATTGCTTCTGTACCGGTCTTCTCCTGACTTTTATTATTATATGGTGCAGTGTTTACGATGCTCGCTGCTGTAAAGGCCTTATCGTACCTTGTCTTGGCTATTGTTAATACGTATTTTTTCGTTTTACTGCTTTGTGTTTTCTTCCTGTGTGCTCATTATTCTCTGCATATGTTACAGTTGGCCATAAAGCAATGTTTTGGAAAAATATAGATAAAGTATGATGATGATACGTATGATAATTACATGTCTGTAACATCTGTATTTTAAAAAGATGTATTTTAATTTCACAGGTTTACAGTCTCTCACTGAATTTGAGTCTCTGCTGTCGAATTATGTAAATGACCAGAACCTGATTGGGTCAGATAGTTCATAAACAGCACAATGTGGATTACCATGTTCCTTCATGTAAAGGCCAATTCAATGGTTCGAAAGTCGCTTAAAAGTCAGAGATATAAATCAGTGTCAGTCTCTCATGGAGGTTGCTTTGATGTTTTTTGTTTTTTTTTCAAAAAAAACATGTAACCTCATTTTAAGTGTAAGACAGGCCCTGTCTCATACATGCAAAACGGTGCTTTATGTTGAAAAAACAAAAGTTTTAGAATACATATCTATATGTGAATTATATAAGGATTTAAGAATATACAATTGATGTGTTATAGATACAGATAATGGTTTGTATCCCTTCAAATAATTGATGCACAGCCCTTTTAAAAATGCTGTTTAACTTGTGTTGTTGTTGTTGCACTCGGTCTTATCAGCACAGTCCAAAGTCTTGCTTGGGGGGAAAGATGTAGACCCGTGTAATGTGGTGGATGTTGTCAACAGGGTCTGTGTTCACCATCAGTTCCTCAGATGAAGACCTCTCCAGTTATTTTTCATGATTGAGAAATAGCACAGCCAACATAAAACCCTTGTGATGAATTTCATGAAGAAAAAAAAAAGACTACCCTTGATCCCCAAAAGCTGGTAATGAACTTCATCGCAAGTCAGAGATATACGTGCATTACTCATACACAGCCACAAGAGGGACACAACAGGCTGCAGGAGAGAACTGACAATCAGAGCCTGGTGCCATCAGGGCCAGTTTAAAATGTTTGAAGTTGCACGTTCTTAAACCTGATGAAAACTAGACAGTATCGATAATCAGTGTTTCTACCATGGATCAATGGATAACATGTCTGTGCCACCAGTACTAAGCAGCAGTTTGGTGGTGAGCTCACACATGCCCATAACAAAGTGGTCACCCAGTTTAAACCACATCCTTCTGTATTTCAGCTACCAGTATGTCTGGACACTCAAATACCTCTGGTTTGTGGCAGCATCTGGTGAGCAGCCAGAGCAAATCTGTGGGAAATCAGCACAAAACTAAAGTGCCATTTTTTGGGGAAATTCATTTATTTGCTCTTCGGCCAAGTTGAGATGAAGATAAACTGAGTCACCTGGTATGTCTGTTAAAAATCAGGCCGGTGATGCGGTGATGTGTTGGACCTTTTTTTTTGCCAAAAACTGTGACTTCCTGGAGTTGTCTCACCAGATTGATGTTGCAAGGCATCTCTGAGAAGCTATTACTAGGGGCGAAGACACAGTCCAGCACATGATACAACTGTCAGACCAGCAACTGCAACACAGCCAGACCAGCTCTGTTTACCTGCTCAGTCTTTGTGCTAAGTTAAGCTAACTGTCTCCAGGCTCCGACCTCATAATCAACCCTTTGGAGGTCTTTCTGCCAGCGCAACATGGCCCATTTGACTTGACAATTTCTTCTTCACTTTGACATGTAATGTACTGGAAAAACTGATGTAATGTGATCACAACATGTTATTGTTGTTGTTGTTTTTATAAATCTCATCATGCACTTCAGTCCATTAATCTATTATTGACCATTCATCACCATTCATCACCATTCAAATAGACATAGAAATGGCGTGTAGTGCTGTGTTTAATCAGTCAACAAAAAGGCTTGCTATAGGATTATAGGCAGGCTGTGCGCACATATGTGTACATGTCCATAGGGAGCACAGGGGCGTCATCCATCAGTGGTCCATTTTGCTGGCAAGGACAGAGATAAGGCCCGCTGCTTGTATGCAGCAGCAGATCAATGATAAGATAGAAAGAACAGACCAAGCAAGATCTTCTGATGTCCTGTTCTGTGACCTGCACAGGTAAACCTCACCCCGCCCTTGAGTGTGCAGCGCACGTTGTGAATTATAATGAACCCCCCCCAAACAACAACTGCCTTAAAGCTGTCTCTCACCTTGATGGGGAAGTAATCGCGCATGTATTCCCAAAGTTTGAGGCCACACAAGAAGGGCACCCTGCGGCCTCCGCGTGCAGGCGTGTCATAGTCAAAGTACCACCAGACCGCGTACAGCACGCTGATCAGCCAGAAGCGAGTGAAGAGCAGGTAAAAGAACAGGCAGATGCAGGTGGGTGCTGAGGAGAGAGAGAACACACTGTAAACAAGCGCATTGTATAACCATCCTTACTGATCTGACAGAAATGCATAGCACACCACGTGAACAGGTCATGTGTTACTCCTGGAAGTACGTCTGCTCCGCATCACCAGCAGTCATGTCTGCTGGTGATGACATCACGAGCGGTCTCTGCGGTTTGCCGAAAGCAGCTGTGGGTGAATGTGCTTGGTCGGTTTCAACGCAATCGCATATTTCACTGTGGTGTCATTTTAAGCTTGGATATCATCGGTTTTCACGGCCATTGGTGCTCAGTTACCAAACAAACAAAAACAACAGCACGTCTGTAACTTCAAATGATGCACGCGAGTGTCGAAACACTGAAATAGTTCTTGTCGTAGTATTATGAAGTGGGCTTGTGTTAGGAAGCTGAGCCGAGCATCCCTGCAGGAGATGTGACTGCTGCCCTGTATGACGTATGATGACCGGTTGCACTCGTGATGATTTAATAAAACATAATACAGCAGTACCACTGGGAATGACACACAGCAGTGATTCCTAAGGAACTTTGGTAGATACCAGAGGGCATGTGTCAAGATTGGAGAGTAGCTATGCTAATTGGTAAAAGAATTATATATAGATATTAGTGTTTGTGCAGGAGGAAAACATGCAAACAAATAGATCAACAGTGTAAAAGAGATTTTATGGATGTTTCTTCCTCTACCTGTGACCTTTGAATTTAGATCTAAGATAGAAAATTTGGCAACTCTTTCGCAATTCAAACCACTGCTCCAGAAAAAGTGAGGCACGTATGACTGAAAGCTTCTGTTTTGCTAAGCTAGACGAAGACGTGAGCCTGGATGCCGATTCTGAAATAACAACTGCAGTTCTCCACCTCTTCTATACATTTACATTTCACCTGGCTGCACCTAGACTGATGTGTTTGAACGCCGGCTGTGGAGAAATGAGGAGTGACTGTAGACTTCCTGAACGACGCCACCCCATTCATTCTGATCTGGTCTTTCCAGCGGACACACGAGTAAACATGCACACTCACCAAGAGCCAGGAAGGAGAAGACCCACTGCAGCACGGAGGCCGTCTGCAGTCTCCTGTGCAGGGGCATGTCCAGGGGGGCAAAATCAATCCTCATGTTTGCCACGGGAGAAGACAGACAAGGCGAGGAGCTGCGGCCGGTGGCGAAGAGGCAGAGTGAGTGAAGTGGGTCCAAAGTCTGCCCTGCTCACCTCTCCACCATCACCTCCTATTGACAGCCTTATCTCAGGCGCTCAATGAGGGGTTTGATTTGTCGGTCCATATCTATCATATCTGACTTTTGACCTCGCGGGGAAGGAGCTGCTAAAACACTCGGGAGAGCACTCAAATAAGTACAGCAAGCGTAAGTCAGGAGAGGGGAATGTCAGTGGCCTTTTTATGTTTCCTTTACTATTTTTTTTAAAGCTTCCAGCACTGTATGGATGGTTAATTAGTGGTGAGCTTGACTGTGTAAGATTTCGGCCTGTTAAGTTGCAAAGGCAGCCCCATCTAGTTGAGCAATCACGTTACTGCATCTCAGATAGAGATAGAGATAAAGCGCCGTTGTGGAGCTATAACACATTTCTTACCACGCTGTCATCATTTTTGCCGAATGAAACACTCTGCTGCTTGAAGGGAAGTGCGCTTAATCAAGCCCGCGCTCAAGGTTTGCGGAGAGCACAGTGGGAAAGGTTATCCCGGGTGTTCATAACAGGAGATAGCGGAGGAGCCACTCATACCTTGCATCACTAATCACAACACTTACATAAAGAACATGAAGCCCTGTGCATTCTCTATGTCTCAGTCTTCTTTACCTTTGTCTCCTAATCTGTTTCCCTCTCTAGCTTCTGACATATTGACATTTGCCAGGGCCAGTGGGCTCGACCGCCAATCCATTTTGTTTTGGCCTTTGATTGCATCTTCATAAATGATTAATGTATTCAGGGTTTATCTACCTTAATTACCGCATTAACACTTTTATCGTGAACACTCAGTCAGTTAATGTTTTACTTGCTCCACTGGCAAGAAAATAAAGGCAGTTAAATGCTATAAAAGGAAATTGTCATTCTTTTAAGTGTAAGAGTGTTTATTGTGTCTAAAAATGAGTTGTCAGCCTCCATTATGAAAACCTCCCTTTAGATAATTTGCTTGTCTCTCAGATGTCTCATAGTCCAATGTGAAACAGGCCCTCGGGCTGTGTAATGAGTTGGCATTATTCATGTATTTTACTATTTGTGGGCACAGCCTGCCAATAATGCCTGAGCCTTTGTCACTAAGGCAATTTTACATGAATCAGTAGCTTACATTTAACAAATGTCAACCTTTTCAGTGGCTTTAAGCTTTATTTGATATCATTTAGATGAAATTACTATTATACTTCAAAATTGACCTTCATATAGAAATAATCTCATATTAAGTATCTACAATATTAATAATAATAGTGATGTAATAATAAACACTGAGTGGCAATATCATCCTACCTAATATGCTCTGTTTTCCAACCAAATCACCTGGTATCATCATTTAAGTGAATATTTCTTTATTCTCTGTAAACATTTAGTAATTCCTTCAAAAGTATAATATTTTATTTGTATTGATGTTACACCAGTGAATAAGTGTCTTTTCTTTCTTCTATTTCATTTTCTTTCATCATAACCTACAAATATCCATAGGTTGCAGAGAAACAGATCTGTTTGTTGTTTTCCCGTCGTCCCTCCTCCCGCAGCTCGACGCACTGTGCGTACAGTCACAGCGCTGACGTCAAGTTCACCGTGTTCATCAGCCCTGTACCGGAACTTCATCTTCGCATTTCACAATTAAAGCTTCAGATCTGATTCAGTGTTTATACCTGCAGGTATGCAAAGTCAGGTGAATTTGCAGAGTGACAATACACATCCCATTGTAATCGCTAATTTCTTTAGCTTTAATTCAAATAATTCCATTTAATAAGAAACCAGAGCAGATTTTAGGGCTCTCGTTATGCCGGAAGTCCCGTGTCATTGTCTCTAGCTTGCCTTTCTCCTCTGTCTGTCTCCGGGATGCTGAGCAGGCGGGCGGGGCCGTGTTTCCAAGCAGTGACCGGCCGAGGAGGGATGTAGAGAGAGTCCGGGACGGAGCGGGCACAGAGGAGGCAGAGCACAGCGCGGACCGCCGGAAACTCCTTCAGAGGTCTCCTTCAGCAGCCATGGATCTACTGAAGCTGCTCATCTAACGCAGCAGCCCGACACACGGACATCTTGTCTCCCCCCCCATCAGGACCCCGGAGCGCAGAGACACCTCGGTCCTCGTCTTGGAGCCGGTGCACCGTGTAGGTCGTGTGGCGGAGCTCGGTCTAGCCCAGCATGGCGTGGCCCTGCATCAGCAGGGCGTGCTGCATGGCCCGCTTCTGGAACCAGCTGGACAAGGCGGACATCGCGGTGCCTCTGGTCTTCACCAAGTACACGGACGTCTCCGAGCTGCAGCACATCCAGCTGCAGCCTCCGCAGGCCCGGGTCGCCATAGAAACGCAGCCGTCTCGCTCGGAGAGCCGCACCGCGACGGCGGCACGCGCGCCGCGCCGGTGCGTCTCCGAGGAGCGCGTGTGCAGCTCGGTCATGCGCGAGGACTTTAAGCACTGGAGAGTGCGACCGGAACCGAGCTGCAAGCCCAAGAACGAGTACCACGGACCGGAGACCCCCTTCAACAGCGAGACCCAGTACCAGAAGGACTTCAAGCCCTGGCCCATCCCCAAGAGGTACGACCACCCCTGGATACCCAAACCGGCCCCCGGCACCGGGGAGGACCGGGCCCCCGACAGGCCCAGGGTGCACGCGAAGCAGCACGCGCTGGAGGCGGAGAGCGGCGTGGAGAAGAGCGCGATCGCCGACAAGGTGCAGGAGAAAGACCTGCTGCAGGGCCCCGACAGGAAAAAGAGGTCCAGCAAACAGGAGGGCCAGAAGAAAGCGGTCCAGAAGGCGGACGGAGAGGGCAGAGGGAGGCCGGCGGACGCGGTCAACAGGCAGATCAGAGAGGAGATCACGGCCGGAAGCTCCTACAAGTGAGTCCACACACCGCCTGTCACCTGGAGCCCACAGGGCCCAGAGGCCCCGGGGTCATAGGGGTCAACAGTGAAAGGTGTATTTGTTGACTTCATCAGCATAAAGAGAATCATACCAGAGGGTTTACACACTGGAAGAGTCCAAACACAGAGGACACAGCTGTTAGTCTGTTAGGGGGGATCTGTATGGACTGTACAGACCTTATTGCAGTTAATATTTTGTATGGACCCTCATTTTGGCTAAGAACAAACCTGTGAAACATCTGAGCTGTCTACAGTTCAGTTAGTCATTAATTACATAGAGTTCAAGATGTTTTTACTCCAGATTAAACCTTCACATGTTGCTGGAGTAATAAATCTCACATAGACACTAATTTGTACAGTAAAAGTCGATGCTTTTACTGTGTCAAAGTGATGGCAAACAAACGGTCACATCCTGTTTACTAAGTGTGGAAGAAATGATCAGTTCTACCATGCATCACTATGTTTTGGTGACTGACTCTGCAGTAAAGTCTAAGTGATTATCAGCACCATGGACTGAGTCTGGTGCTAATGTTACGTAAAATGTGTGCATCAGGTTTACGTTCTCGACTGGGTGAAGATGGCAGAGCAAAAGATAAAAGAAGTAAAACCGCCCCCTTTTTTTTTTAAA
>JAOXYL010000078.1:3415537-3437845 GCA_028564955.1 Terapon puta
AAAAAAGACGGGGTAGTCCCAAGCTAACTCATTTGAAACGGTGCTTCGACTTGTCTGCTCTCTGAAAACCAAACCGTCGTGCTTTCGTTAGATGCACCGTCGCCAAAATGTCACCCTAAAAGATCAGCTGGCGTCCACTGCTCGTTTGTTCCCAGCACTGTCCGCAAAGGCTAACTGTCTTATGTAACTAATCTAATCTGATTTTATCATATCTGATTACAGTTAATTCACAAGGAAATAGCTTCAGATTGGATTCGAGATCTCAATGAATTATGTAAGATAGTGTAACCCAGTTAAACCTGCAGGCGTAACTCTGACCATCATAAATAACTGAAAAAGCTGCATTTCAATGACAAGCTGGCTTCATCTTTGTTGTAAAGCAAATAACAAAAATGTTCAAACCAACATTTTTGACACACTCCTGCTTTAGAAGATTCAAAATGTTTGCTGTCATAAGTTTGGTCGGTTTTGTTTCTCAGGAAATTGGCAGAGGATTGAATCGTCGCGGTTACAAAAGGCCCAGTTAGTGACAGTAATTGCAGACAAAACCAATAATCCTTGTGAAATCTGCATGGGAGCCATCCTTTGTGACCCAGCGAGAATCCCCTGTCACAGTGAAACGCACTGCTACAGCTGCCCGCGCTGCCTGAGAGGCTGCGGAGAGGCGGTGAGATAGAGACGAGGCCGACCGATCCCAGAGGAAGGAGGGAGTATTGACCAGGAGCCAGGCTCTGTGCACAGTGTGTGCGTGGGCCGATTGATTCCCTGGAATACTCCGAGAGAAGAGGGCCAGCCCTTTATCTCGGGCCAGCACTGGTGTCGAATTAGAGCCAGAATCGCTGCGGTCACCATCGGCGGTGTCTTAGCATTGTTAGTGCACGGATGTACCCATGTAATAGAATTTCTAAGTGTGTTCTCGCACAGACTCGCACGGCCAATCACACAACTGCATCCACATATAGGCGCCAGAGATGAATCTGTTTTTTCTCAGTGATTATACTACTGTAACTATTAAGTCTTTGCTATTATGTCAGAAGCTGGTCCCTCTGTCTAGAAAAATCCAAAGCCTCATCATTAAGTTCATCATACGTCATATTTAAAAAGCTGGGACTAACACACGTCTGTCTCCCTACTTTATTCATTTTCTTCTGAGTAATCAGTTCCTTGATTGATGGGTTTATCACTGTGGATATAATATGCAGAATTAGGGTGTAATGATAATAATGACAATTATAATAGTAACTTTATTTGTATGATACTTTACAAAACAGGTAACAAAGTGTTTAGCTGTCAAAAAACATACTGCACAACAACAACAACAACAACAAAATGTGTCTCAGTAACTTTCAGAATATCCAAAAGACTGTGCAGGAATTCAAGGTTCTCAGAGAAGAATGGTGTTGTACGTGAGGTAAGATTGGACATGAATGCAGACAGGACGGAGGCTGAGCAGATGCAGAAGAGTTTATTGCGTCAAACAGGCAGGTACAGGACGGGCAGGCAGGCGGACACAGCAGGGTTTGGGTTTTAAAGCGACAGGAGAGAGGAGAGGAAAGAACACGAAATAAAACAGGAAGTGCACAAAACAACTGGAAACAGACCCATACCAGGAGAGGTAAAAGAAAACACAGGACACAGAGAGAGCGATACATGTCAGACTACAGGGAAGAAACACAAGGAGCAGGAGCCAGAAACATGACTTTGATCCGATGATTGCGATGTCTCCAAATGTGCCGTACACAGTGTTGTCTCCCTCAGGACGTATTACAGTAAGTTTGGTGATCCTTTAATGTTCCTTCCGACAAATCAGAGAAGAGTTTGGATTTATTTGATTGTGATTTCCATAAATAGATGTATGTGGGGCACGTGCGGGATCATTTGCATACCATCGTGAACCTTCAGGCTCGGCAGGGACCCTCCTCTTCATATTTTCGTGATGCTGCACGTTCTGCCGAGGGACTGCTTGCGATTAAAGGCTCGATTCACGTCGTTATTCATCTCGGGGCATTAAACACACTCTGATTTATTTCTCTGTAGGAATGTGCATTCGATTCAGCATTTGTGCCGTACTCCTTCTGGTTTGCGGCGGCCTGCCAATAACCTGTCACTGTGCTTGTAACGGCGTTGTATGTCAAGACAGCTCGACGCTCGCTGCCGACACTGTTTGATCCCGCTGTGCAGAAATTTGCAGGCGTTTGTTTTTTTCTCTCTCTCTTTCCTTTTCCTCATGACTCCCTCGCTGAGCGGTCCAGATTGTGTCACGTTAGCGAAGGGTTGCGTGGAGCTCAGCGGTGCCGTACCCTGGCGTGGTTCCACCCCCGTCAGTGCCAGTGTTTGGTCGCAGTGACGGGGCCTTTCTCCGCACATCCCCTCCGCCGCAGCGGGTCAGCGGGGTCGGACGTCCAAAGCGGCTTCGGCCTCCCAGCAAGAAATATCAGGCGGGACGAGAGCGTTGCCTGGGCCTCAGCGACTGAAAGAACTGAGCTGCGACTTCCAAAATAGCAAAAGTGGAAAAGATGCAGAAATCTAGTTATTGTGAGAAAAAAATGAAAATGCAGTTATTCAAATGTGTTCATTTTATTTAACATTAATCTCATGTAGTATTTCCAACAGATATTTTAGAGTTAATTGGTACTTAGATACTGAAGTACTCATAAAGCGGGAACAGTACTTCAGTGATAAAGTAGAAGTAGTCTGATATCAAACTTTTTTTCAAGTATAAAGCAGCACTATTAACATTGAACCATATATTCTTTAAACTGATTTAAATCTTCTCTAGTCTCTAGTGTTCATCACTTTAATTTACTGTTGTGTAACAGTCTGAGGGAACTGGTGGTTTTTGAAACATCATTCGAGACACTGACAGACACACGATGGGCACTTACACTGAGGTCCCATTTTTCAGGTACACCTTCATATTGTGATCCATTCCAGCAGCTCTTCAGTAAATACTATGTAGATGAATTGATCAGTTGATCAGCAGAAAAGGCCAGGCAAGTATTTTGATAATCATATTGGTCATAGCACTGTTTTCTCTTGCTTCCTGCTTCTCAAAGTCAGGGTCTCCTCCTTTTCTCTGTCTTCTATCAGAGCGTAATTGCCTCTGGTTGGACAAAAAGTCACACTTGAAGGCATCACGTCGAGCTCTGGGAAATCGTGATCAGCATTTTCTGGCATTTCATAGACGAAACGATTAATCAAGCAAATAATTATCAAATTAGCAGTCTGACCTGGCGTCAAATAGAAAGGTGCTTCTAATCATTTTGGTTCCTCCGTTCACACAGTACATGAGCAGAGATATTATAAATATGTTTCACCTCAACACTGGAGGTATTATAGTGCTGTCTATTGGGAGAGAGTACAATCAAATATATAAAATAAATTCAACAAAACAACTGTATGATGTTTAACACCTTACCTGTGACCTGAAAAAAAAGACAGCAGAGCCACTTTTTAACACTTTAGGCTCTTCACTGTGTCTCTGCAGCCAAGTACTCACAGTCTGTGTGTTTCCTCACACCATCAGAGTGAAAACAAGTGTATCAACTCTCCGTCAGTGCACCACGCTTTACTCACTAAACCTTCATCAGGACAGAGTCTGAGGCTGTTTCCAAGGAGGTGTCAAAGGATGGATGTGCTTTGGTCAACACGACAACAGAGATGACATGATTCAGGGTTATCTATAGATATACAGAGAAGTGGGAGACTTAAATTTTCTGTGTTTTTGATATTGATATATTCAGCAGTTTACCTGTTGAAGGTGGTCATTAGTGAAGATGAAGGATTGTATTTTCTAAAGAATATTTCTGAAAGCTGTTGTAGTTTTATATTTATGGTCATTTATATTCCTGTTGCAAATGATCTACTAGCAGCAAAAACTTATATTTGTCTTGTTTGTGTATTTATTTTTTATCTTATTAGATCTAAACTGATTTAAGTTTCAGTTGGCTGAACTGTATGCAAAGAATCCAGAAAACAACACTCAAGTAGCAGAAAACATGTTGAGGCAGGATGCACTGAGCAGTGTGAGGAAGATGGATTTTTTTTCTGTCGAGATGTCATGAACGTGATTTTAAAAGGGAGTCTCTGGATGTATACAGTGAGCTCTTTGCTTCCTTCCCCTGTCGGATGCAGCCAAATGAAAATGTTTGCGCTGTATGCTCAGAACCTCGGGGTCTGTCATTTGATTGTTAGTGTCAGTGTTGCACAGCGCTGTCTGTGTTACATTAAGCTGCTCCAGAGGCACAGAGCACCAAGACTGCAGGGAACAGTGAGCCTCCCACTGTTTTCATGCCCATAATATGTACAGTAGCTTCATGCTGCAGATTCAGCTCTGTGACATGACGGCCGCTGACACCAAGGAAGCTTCAACACTCATTTTTAAACAAGTGCCAAGTACACAGTGACCTCAGAGACACAGGGCATATTGTTACACAGTCATATGTCTATGAATAGCAGCAATGTTACCGTACAGACCGGTGTTTCACACTGTGAACTCTGCCTGCACCCACAATCTGTCTCTTTCTCTGTCTTTCTCACACACACACACACACCCTGTGGTGTCATGTGAGTGCTTTATACCCTTGGCCTTGGACATTGTTGTGTAACCTGTCTGTGCGTTGTGGCTTCTTGGCCCAGCCGAGCATTGAAAGTGGACTTCAGTCCTCTTACGTAACGGCTCTGCATGATTTCCACCTCTCCTGCACACCACTGGACGTTTTCAGCGGCCGCGTCTCGGGCTTTTGTGTCAGAGATAGTTTGCTTTTCATACAGCGATCTTTTACGACTCACTGTTGTTTAACACACGAACAGCTCAAATGTTACCGCCTGACAGTTCATTTGTGAGATTAATGGGAACTAATTACGGAGTCAAGAAGATGAGACGTTGAGAGTTAATTGTCATTTGAAAGTAAATGTCAGTGATCTTTATTGATGTGCTGTTGACACAGTTTGATGAAGGCTCGATACCTGATCATGATGCTAATATCCCTCTGTGCGTTTGTGAGTTGTAGTAACTTTTCCTCTGGCTCCATCATCATCACTTTAATGTGTCCAGTGCTTTGCTTTATGAGCACATACCTGCAGAACTGAAGACATTACCGTCAGCCTCAGCTGTACTTTGTGTTTACTGTTAATCAGTAAATTCTTTGTGTGCTAACAAGCTGATCTAAGACATAAACATGATACCTGCTGGACATCGACATTATCAGCCCTGACATTGTGACCTTGACAGTTAACTAAAGTGCCGCTGTGTGTAAGGGCAGCCTCAGAGCTGCTGGCATGGCTGGAGACTCTTTGGTCTCTCTAGCTGTTGGTCTTAAGGTGTGTACCAGCGTAGGTCTGCGTGAACACAGTAGCCACTAAATTATAAATCCCTGTAAAAAATGATGAGACTCATAAATCCTGTTTTTCCGGGGCTGTGCCTGACACTCGGCTTGTTGTTGTTTATCGACCCCGTGTGCCGTCCCATGACGACCCACCACAAGGACACGTGACGTCAGAGCCCAGCTTTCACACACTGTCAGCTGAGCCGAGGTCTCGGGACCCCCTTCTCCATGTAACACATTAAAAGATGTAAAAATCAATGCGCCCGTCCCCGCTATTGATCTGACATCTTTCCATATGACTCGGCCTTACAAATTGCTCTAATGGGGCTCCAGTTCAGCGGCCCGGCCTCGCCTCTTTCCTGAGATAGCGCTTTTCTTTACTTACACAGGAGTCTTTTCACGGAGCCCCGGGTGCAGCTCGGGATTGTGCTGCGTTGGAGAGTTTATGTTTGTGACTGCAGCGGGGCCACAGGGGACGACTGATAGGTGTCATCTGACTGGCCTAAACCAGAGAGCTGTCTGTTTTCCTTTGTAGTTAGTTACAGCATCGCGGTGTCGTGTTGCAGGAGAGGCAAGGCACCATGACAACCATTTTTAAAGTTCTGAATGAGGAGACGAGGGCCAGAATCTATGAGGTGCACAGATGCATACACACGCTCTCTCACCTTGATGATTTATGAAGGTTTTAACTGTCTTGCTAACCAGCCACCTATGTTACATACTGACCTGTATTTGCTTTGATCCCGACTGTAAAAAGGAAGGTAAATCCAGGGTTTACACAAATTAGCTGTGTTTCCTCTCAGAAATGAGGGTCTCATTATGTGTTTCTGTTTTCTAAAGCATTACCTTATGACCTTTTTTGTAGAAATTAATGAGCCGTATGAACAACAGCATATAAAACAAAGGCCTGTTTGTGTTTTCTGCGATAGTAGTGAATTATTACAATAAATAAATAAGTTAGTACATTAGCGGCTCTCATAACCGATCAATTGTATAGTTCATTTTTGCAGCTGAAATGCAGAATCGTCTCTGTTTCCAACATTTTGATACCTTTATTTGTCATTCATCTTTGTGATATGCACTTTCATAAATCTGTCTTAAGTCTTTAAATGTTCTTGTTCACCCTGCCTCTGCATATGAGGACATTGCATGTTTGCCTTTCTGCACCACGAGACTTCATTTCCTGTGCAAAGACAACATTTATTTATTATGCTTTTAGCTGATACTGATACAAAATAGATGTGCATGCAGGAAATTGTGATTTTTTTTAACTCATTTTACAGTTTTTATATAACAAGGAAATCACATGTGAAAATAATGAGCATATTAATCAAGAATGACTGATTGTAAGTTTCCGCCCTCGTAGTATGAATAACGTGTCGATGAATTCACAGTTTCTGTAACATATGGTAGCTTGCTGCATGAGTGATGCTGAGGGAATACAGTGCACTGCGGAGGAAAACACAAACTGGAAAGGCGAGAGCGAGAGTGATGCAGCGTGGTGCGTTAAAGTAAATGACTTTAATGTGCACCTGGTGTTAAGCCGCTGCGGTTGTCCTCTGTGGTACAGTTATCCATACGCCTTTAAATGTGAGGAGGCCGATATAGAGCGCATGCTGCAGGCCTGCCCGCTCTGTGTGAATGCCATACTGCTGACCTTCTTCAGAAGTGCTGTGTGAGGACTACAGAATATCACCATCAGACTGTGGTGCAGACCTCCTCCCACCCACAGTACCGCTGACATACTCTGCTCTACAGTAGTAATGCACCACTCCAACCTCACATATTTTCCTCTAGACGGGGATTAAAGAATCTGTGTCACGCCGTCTACAATAAATATCATTATCTATTTTTACAGACACCTTCTTTAATGGTGTCCTGACAAAGGTTTTCATTTGACAGTCACCATTAAAAGAGTGCAGTGAACGCACCGGAGACAGTGTAGAGACTGATGGCTGATTTCCACAGGGAGGGTTATATCAGAGATTTGAAATACAAAAATATTGTGTTTGTAGAAGCTACAAAACATATTGAACCATAATCAGAGTGACTGGGAAGAGCTTTGGCTAGAAAATGTCTTTAGTAGTGTTGAAGAAATAAAGTGAAGATTGAAACTACATTCATGTCTGCACCGTACGCTGAATATAAAGATAATGTTTCTGTCCACAGGTGACAAAGAAAGCCTCTCTAAAGCTTACTGCTTAACATGTTATATCTCATTTGTTTAGTCTTTTGCTCTGCAGAAAAAATCCTGATATGACAAGGTGATGTTTATAGTGTGGGGGTGGGGGATGACCTCCTGGACTATTTCTTGGCCACTTCTGCTACCTCAGCTTCTTCGTGGAATCTGTTGTCACGTTAATTTCTTCAGACAACCAGCAGAGAAACAGTTTTTTTTTTACCATTGGACAAAACCATTCTGGCTGTTTTACCACTTTCAGTCTTTGTGCTATCGTCAGCTAACTGTCTCCTGGATGTAGTTTCATACTAAGCATGCAGTTATGAGAAGGTGATCCATCTTCTTATCCAACTCTCAGTATTACGGCAAATAAACGTGTTTCCGAAAATGTAAAATGTATTCCTTTCACTCGAGTCCTTTTAGGCCAAAAGTGTCTGAGTCACTGTATAGACCCAAA
Source organism: Terapon puta (assembly GCA_028564955.1). Classification (NCBI taxonomy): domain Eukaryota; kingdom Metazoa; phylum Chordata; class Actinopteri; order Centrarchiformes; family Terapontidae; genus Terapon; species Terapon puta. The sequence goes on from JAOXYL010000078.1 coordinate 3,423,501, forward strand.
ATATCTTCTGTTTATTTGAAGCATTTACGTACATTTATTTTCCAGACGGCCACTTGTCACTCTCACCTGTGCGCCAGCATGACTTTTCGTTAATAACCATCATTTATAACCGTTTTCTCATGATGGCTGACTTCTTCTCTCCACACAGAACTGAGTACAAAGCTTACAGAGATGTGAAGCCAGCAAAGATGATCCGGGCCAAGTCCCAGTACCTGCCCCCGGACGAGAAGACCAGCCTAGAGACCAGCTACAGCGCCACCTTCAAGGGGCAAGCGCCGCTGCAGCCTGCTAACAACAAGGCCCTGGAGAGGAGGAGGATACGCAGTTTGTACAGCGAGCCTTACATAGACCCCATCAAACAGGTGAGAGCGCGCCTATCTAACACCTCAGTGTGGTTCCACATGAATGTAGGGAGGGGTAAGAAGTGTGGGGGGGGGGTGAAAAAGTCTTGATATTACTGTAATGTTGACTCAATGCGCGACACATTTTTCAGAAATGACTAGATCCGCTCAGGAATCTCACTCACACGCTGTCCGACGTCCTTAGGTTGACAGGTATAGTGCCCCTCGCTCTAAACCCAAAAGGTCTGGAGCCACAGCGGCAGGCCAGGGCAAGCCAGTGAAGAAAGCCAAAGATAAGCAGAGCGCGGCGCTGAGGGGCTCCAAGAAGACGGCCTCGGAGAACCAGCCCGAGAACCGGCCGGCGGTGGGGGACAAGGAGAAAAGTAAAGAGATGAACAACAAACTGGCTGAGGCAAAAGAGTAAAAATCATTTAGCACTACTTCTCCTTTTATTTCTTCTTTTTTTTTCGGGGGAAAACAAACACAGAGGCTGCAAAATTAATTAAAGGTTCTTCTTCTTCTTCTTCTCGTCTTTCCTCATTTCTCTTCTTTCCCTCTGTCCCCCCCTCCTGCATTATGTCTCTTCTTCCCCTCTTTGTTCGGTCTCTCAGTATCCACTCTCCTCCGTCCTCTCTCACTACCTCTTGGCTAACGTTTGTACGATAAAAACAAAAGAAGATGTTGGGGTTTTAGACATGACATGTCATCGCTCCTCCCGCCACGCGCTACGTTTGATCGCTATACGGTAGCGAGTGGGCGGGAGCATACGCGTCCTCCGCCATTTGATGCCACCCACCACCCTCACCCCGCCCCCCCCACACTTGCTCGCCTCCATCTCCAGGTTGCCATGGCTACTGGCTGCCTGACTAGCCAATGGATGGCTGTGGCTGCATGGGCCCACCGACAAGCAATTCTGAAGGGTTGGCTTTGATCGACTGAGCAGATTGCTTTGTTGAGTTTATCAAGGATTTTTTTTTTTTTACTCCCTTCTTTTTGATTTCTGGAGAGTTAATCAAATTGGCACTTTGGGTATTGTTTCTACGCTAGCTAAATTCATTAAAAAAAAAAAACCTGAAAATCTTTGATAAATGTCCTGCTTGGTTAGTCATGAGTGTCTGATCCACGGCTTGTTTTGTACCTGCTCTGTCATCCTTGCTACTGTTCTCTGTTCATTGTAGAGCTCACGGGGCTCAAAGTCTGTGTTGATCAATTTCACAACGCTTTGTTCAGTGTGATTTTCTTTTTTTATCTGAACTCTGTTATAGGCCTCACAAAATTGTTTTCAGTTCATCTTAAAAAGACAAAAAAAAACCCAAAAAGCTTGTTCTGACCATTCAGCAGAGACCCATTCATATGTGGCAGGTTAGTCCTCTCAAAGCTATTTTGTAACACTCAATTTGATGCCAACGAACCATCTGGGTCACACTAAAATGATTATGCATTAAACACCAGTCATTTGCATAGAAGATGAGTGCCGCTAAATGAGGTAATGCTGCCGCGGTGACATCTAACATTAGAGTAACAGCATTTCTCCGAATCAGAGAGGGAGTTCAGTGGAGCTGGAAAATGTTGTGTTGAGCGGTCGTGTTTGCATCCTGTGTGCCAGGCTGTCAATCTCAGGAGCCACAACTCAGTGTAATCACCCCCCGCTAGAGTCTTTATTGCAAAGCTTCGCCGCAGTTATGCAATTGCAGGAGCGTGCACTCAGTCTCGCGTCTCCTTTTTTGAAATGCACTCTGCCTAGGGTGACCGTGACCAATGTGATTAGACTGCCACGGGACGACAGCAGACGGCTCATATTGCCGTTTAATAGCACTTTCCACATTACCTTTAAAGAGGGAGCTGCACGGGTGAAGCACACGTTCACGTCCCAAACAACTCATGAAACGATTCACTGCCGTTTGTCAAATTTGTTTACGAGGAAGAGATGTCGATCCCCTGTTCTTTATGAATAACAAGCTCTATCTGTTAACACCACGTTTTATTTCAATACGCCCCAGTGAGGCCGAAATGATGTGATAATAATTGTTACTGCTTCTGTTTTGGACTCCAGTGTTCATCACTCTCTGTTTCTGAATCCATGTTGTTGTACTTGTTTTGCCCATAACTCCAGGCCAAAAGTGTGAAACGTATGTTTGTTTGATGGGGTTCAGTTGGTTTTTTTGAATGACGGTTCAACAAGGTTTCTAGCAAAGGATACCAAAACTAGGTTTAAAGCCCTGCCGTTTTCAATTTTGGTTTAAACCAGATTTCCTCAGTGAGACATGTTGAAGAAAAGGGAACATGAAGTAAGCTGTATTTTAACCGTAAATCTGTTAAACTTTATTATAACCTCCTGTGTAAATATCTATCTGTCTGTATATTAAAGCAGGGCTACATGTTGGCTGAGTCTGCACTTGGTCCAAAACACCCAGCGCCTTTCTTAGAATATATAAATGTATTTAGAGAGAGACACCATTTTGGATTAGGAGAGCGCTGTACAGTGTTGTCATGGGTCAGCTCATCGCTGTGCTCCACGCCCCCCCCTCCACATACTCACTGCTCTCATTAGCTCTGTTATTCACCATGCTTCCCTTCATTCTGATTGGACGACCGGCTGTCTCTACCTTCTGCGGTGTCTGAGACAGCGACCATCACCACCACCATCACCAAACTGAGCATGTGCTCCATCAGGGATGAGGGCCCGACTCATTAGCATTTTGCAGCCTTTGGTTGGGGGGGGGGTCCTTTGTCATGTAACACAAGGGAGGGGGCTTGTAGGGGCAGTAAATGTAAACGGTGCTTAGCACACCACACACCTTGTGCTATTTTTGTGACTATTAGGCAAATAAGGATAGAAAGTATGGTAAAGAAAGTTCTGTCTTGGGCCAAAAAAAAAATGACTGTGACGTGCTTGTGTTTCTATCTGCTTGCTCATATTTAATGAAACATTACAAATAAATGCAAAAAGCAGAAAAAAAGCAGTGTCTTCTTGCTTTTTTTTTTTTTGTTAAGAGAAATGTTGAAAGATTGGCGGTTGCAGGTATCTGTCAGCGTTTCTCCTGTCCCAGTCTTTGTCTTTGTGAGACAGGCGACATTGAATCAATCCACATGGAAGAGAATTTTGCTCTCACCACTTCTTTCTATGCTTATCCAAGACCGCGCCGCATTCTGGCATGAGCTCTGACATCCTCTCCAGGTCCTGCATGTTGCCCTCACGTGAGAACTGAAGAATATATTATTTCTGCATCGTCTCCCTAATATATTCCAAGGACTCATCGGATTTATAGAGCAACATGCGTGTCGAAGGATGTTTAGAAACTTATTCCAGAATGAGATGTCATGTGCTTTCCGAGGCTTCTAGTCCATGTACAAATGATGCTCCTTTATGCAAAAAAAAAGAATACCCACAAATGTGTGATATTACATTTGCTGAGATCGCATTGTTCTGTCTCATTCTTAGCTTGGTGTCATGGTTAGAGTTTTTGAGGATGTCACATTTGGATGATGCTGTGTCCAATTTGTCGTGTGCTAATGAGTGACATTCTGATTCATTTGAAGGGTTGTGCTAAAACAGTACCACTACATACAACTCTGCCAGCCAATCCGAGATATTGGCTGGGTGCAGACTCTAAAGCAACACCTGTGGGGCTGTGCACTACCCAATCCCAGGTAATCGATCACAAGAGCAACCAAAAGAGATTGACCACGAGCCACAAATGCCACTCATTCCCATTCATACATGCTCATGGAGTTGTGATTTACTTTTGTTTTTTATTACAGTGGCACAGTTTTGTTTTTCTGGTGAACCACCACATTATCTCTGGTCGACTCCTCAGGTCATAGCCCCTCTGTATTTCTCTTCCATATGGACACTAGAGTAAAGGGGAGGGGGGGGCGTTGGATGAATGGGGCTGTCTGACTGCCTGCTGTCACACCATACATGTAAGGTTCCTTAAGGTGCCTTTTCTTAAGGAGGCCTCAGGTTTAGTCCAGTCATCTCCAACCATCCTTGAACCTCTGTCAGCTGCTGTAATGCACCCACCCCTCGTGGTTAAAACAAGCTGCATGACCGATGAATCACCCTCCCAGGGAGGAGGGCGGAGATCACTCATTAATGAGGCAGGTCACTCATGTAATCCCACATTATGAACTGTAGCACTTTGCATCTTAGCTCGTTGTCACTGGGTAAAAGTTTCATACTGTGTTTTTTTTTTTTCTTTTTCTCATTCAGAATCTGTCTGTAGAGCATGCTGCCACTGTTTTCTGTCTGACCTGCAATCTGATGTTATGTTTGACAATTTGGTCTAGACTCTGCACTAGACGCAGAATATCTGAGTGTTAGCTTGGATGTAAGATGAGGGGTAAGTATGAATGGAATGAGGGAAGCGGCTCTGCTATGGAAAGTTCAAAGGAAATTGTAAGTGCATGTTAATGATCTTTTCTCTAATTTGTGCTGCCAATTTATGTCCACTCAAATGGGATTTTCCCACAGTGTACTGGATCTTGTAGCTATTTTCTAACAGAACACCCCGAGACCCTCATTGCACTGTCGGCACCTTGTAGTCCATAATGTCAGTCAGACTAACTGAATGGGTCAAAGTATAGATTTGATTCACTGGCCTGCATTGATCTAAATACAAATCTGTCCAATGCACCATTGGAAACAGACTGAAAGCTTCACTTTCCTTGTGTACTCCACAACTCCATGGATTTCATGGTGTTGTCGAGCTCAAATTTTATATTCGATGATTTTCAAGTCACCTGATTTTATCAAGGTTGCCGCGAGGAATATTCATTTCGTATTTGTGAGAAGCGAATGGGCAAAGACGCCCCGTAGCGACGTTGTAGTTTTGTCTGCTGCTGAGTTCAAACAGACGCCTGATATTCTCTGAAATGAGCGGTCACAGGGTGCTCAGCTCAGCCCAATGACTGTGCTGTTGTTCGAATGCCTCATCGTGTGTCTCTTTCTGTCTCCTTCTTCTCTGCTACCTTAACCATGTGCTGCCTCCTAGAGATGCTAAGGACGAGGTTCTCCGACCCAGTCATCATCATTCCCAGGGTGCTGCTGGAGGAGAACCACAGCCTCTGCTGGAGAGAGCCGAGCCTCGGAGGAGCAGCGGAGTCGTACGCTTTGCCCTAGACGGGAACCAGACTGATTAGTCCTGTCTGTCAGGACGGGGGCAGACACACGTCCTGCAGAGACAGCTGCCCCGTACTGTAAATATCTAGTATTTGCAACTAAGTTGGTTTAGAAAAAGAGGTGAATCCCACAGAAACTTTATGCTACACGAAAGAAAGCCCATATATTTGAAACGCGCATGTTTGAAATGGTTTTTGGCTCTAAGGTCACAGCTGTTTGACCGTGACATTACTGCAAAGGTGCTACATCATTTTCTGGTTTCATGCAATTTATTTTAACGGAATATGTCAATATTATTAGAAATACCACACCATAAAGTGCTTATACAACAATTACAAAACTGTACTGTACTTTAAATGGTTTTAGTGTAAATAAATAAGCATAACTTGCAGATTGCCATACTGTATTGTACTCTTTGTTGTATGTTTAGTCATTTTCAAATACAGGGGTGGTATGTTGGCACAGGACTACTGAGTTTTGGTGAAATGTGACACTTGGCCCATTAAGAGCAAAACAAACAGGAAAAATTGTTGGATAGAAATATTACAAGGGGATACATAAATTATTTTCAAACCACTTGGCATTGTTCCAATCTGTTCAGGATCAGCGCCAAGAGGGCAGATTTTTGGATTCTTTCCAAAACAGAACAGACTTTTTTTCTTCACACATGTTTTCGCCTTTTTCATCAAACAAAAGGAGCCAAATTTAGCCCCCCTTCACTGAAAAATGCTGTTTTGCCTGTTGTTTTTTTCACTGTGATATTTGAGCTTCAACCTGCAGAATGACGTGTGTGGAGGGTTTGACAGTGTTTTCACTTTCATCTGCTGCCGATGCACTGATTCGGTCCTTTATGTTCTAAAGTGTCCATCATGAGTCTGACAGTGTTGTAGGAGTTGTGTTGTCTTTTAAACACGTCTGGAGGAAATCTCGAAATGTTGATTTACGCACAGGCGGAACTTGATCCGAATGAAATGAGCAAAAATTGACAACATTTAGATTTATATCAGGAGCTACCTGACAGAATATGCCACAAGATTATGAATCTGACGGGATCCTCAGTTCCAGCTTTCATTGCTTGACAGTTTTCGACGCTCTGTCATCGAGGCTCTCAAGTTTAACCCAACAAACATTTTGAAACATGTTTGAAACACTGTCAGAACCGCTGTCAAACAACCCCGTTCGTTCAACCATACGTACCGCTGCTGGGCAAAAACAAGCTGAACCTTTTACAGAGCAGTCCTGTCAGATACACAAGTCAGCAACATGAAGCAAAGAGTGAGGGATTACCTACTTTCCTTAAAAAGCACAAGCAGCTTTTCTGGAACCTTTTTTTTGTTTGCCTCATTAAGGCAGGTACTCATATTTCATTTATGGCTTCTTACGGTCCAGAACATAAGGGAGGGAGAGATTAAGAAACAGGACAGCGAACAAGACTAAATCAGCTGCAGAGAAGCTGTTTCCTTGTCACACTTCATACTGTTCCTCGTTAGAGTGCCTTTCCTTTATTACTGCTCTTAGCTCCGCAGCAAACTGTGAACGACAATGTGTACGACAATGCTCACATCCCCTCACACACACACACACAGCACAGCTGAGCTCCGTGCTCCAGACATGTCGTCTCATCAAAACTTGAATCGGCGCTGAGGATTTCTGGGATTTGTGTAATTGTGCGCTGAGAGACCGTCGTCTTTAACAAGCTCTGGGGGAGGGGGAGTAACACTCAATCTGTCAGTCTCAATCAGCAAGTCAGCCATCTAAATGAAATACTCACAAATAATTTACAATCCAAAGAGGACTGTGCAAAGGAAGTGGATTACCATCGATTCTTTCATTGTGTTACACTGTTTATACTTGTTGGGGGTAAGAGGAATACCAGATCCTTTCCAAAAGCTCTGTACTGCATTTCTGTCTGTCTGTTATTTTTGCTGTGACACTATTAACTATTAATTCAAATATGACCAGACGACAAATCCCACTGAACAATATCTTAAGATACAGAACTTCAGATCTTACCTGCATCATCAGGAACTACATTCATTTTCATTGTCTTTATATGAGAAAAGAAAGTATTTCAAACTGTAAAAATACTGCATTGAAATATCAACAAAAGATATAATGTATCAAAAGTAAAGTAAATACGGAGAAACTGATCCAGTGAGTGTTACACTGTTATACATTTTATGATGCTGATACATTAATGTGTGAATAGGTTTTAGTTATTTTGTAGTTATTCAAGCCACTTTGGTAACACTTTATTTTTCAAGTCCCATAATGTCTTGTAATTTTATTTAACTGTAAATTCATCTGGAAGTTCCTGGAACAAACTAATGTGAAACTGGGCGTTAACTGGACGTGCTCTGCTGGTACACTTTAAATTCATTCATTCCAATGAATTACTGATGTAACCTAGACAGTCTTAATAAGTAATTAAGAGTTTTGTTTTTCCTCTGTATATCAACATATCTTTATAAATCCAACACATATACCTTAATACAAACAACTGTCTATACTCAACCTATAGATTGCACTAAATGACAAAGGGCGTCCCAGGAAAGTCCTATGAAATTATTAGGAAAGATTATTAGGAAAATTAGGACCTTTAAAATAAAATGTTGTCATCATTTGAACTATATTGATACACCTGGTTGAATTTATCGAATCATATCAAATATCTTAAAAACTCAGTCACTGTAGATGTCAAAGTAGAATACTTCTGTGAATTGTAGGGAAGTACAACATGTCATAAAATAGAAACACTCGTACAGATATGTACTATATATACTTGGTTAAATTCCATCAGAAATGAAACTGATTGACAAGCAACAGTCACCTAGCAGGTGACTGTGGTTTTACAACGGTCCCTAGACAGCACAATTACACTGCCGACATTTAAGGATTACAATCCATTAGGCCGCCCAGGTGCTTGGAGGAAGGTCTGCTCTATAAAAACAAAAGGATGTTTAATTAGTAATGACCTGTGTGAGTGCAAGCCTTTGGAGATCCCTATATATCCTGCACACACAGGCTCAGGAAAGCATGATGAATGACTGTGTCTCAGAGCCGCCCTGACCTGGATGATGTGAGGAAGAGGGGGAGGAAAGAAAAAGGACCGGAAAGGCACAGATCACATTGCAGCCATTACGAGGGATGCCGCTCACTGTCTTTCCGGAACATATACACAGAGTGGGAAAACCCATTTCTCATCAGACCGCCCTTCTAATACCCAAAGGCCTGATTTATGAACTGGGGAACGACTCCCTTGACACTTTGCTTGTGTATTTAACAACGGGGATTGTTGCTAGTTGTGGCCGCTCTGTGCATGTGTGGAGCTTATAAATTATAAAACACCTGCACATCGCTGCGTTTAAAATTCACTGCAATTAAAGGCCAATCCGAAGTAGATCACCTGCAAAGCGTGCCAGAGCACTGGAAGAGGACGAGGGAATGTGCATCACAATCTCTGAACTGTTTTTAATCGAAATGAAAGTCACATTTCAAACGATTTCATGCTTTTAAACTGAAATGATTCCCCGCTCTTTCTCTCCCCTTTGATCGCTGTCGCTCCCCCTCCCTCCATCCACCGGCCCCTCCATCCTTGCACCAGGCTGTTTCCATAGTGACGGGTTGCCAGGTCTCAGGCAGCGAGGCTGAATGGGTTAATTAGGAGGCGGAGCGTTTTCCAGCTCTCCAGATGGTAGTAAGCCCTCCTTCACCGCAGGTCTCCGGGGACCTCCTCTCACAGAGAAAGCCTCTCCTCTTTAGTATTCACCCCCTCACCGTCGATCCAGGGGCTGCATTTATGACTCTGTCAACAATGTGGGATTATGGGAAGTGTGTGGAGGGAGCTGGATCCTCTTCCCCAGCTCTGTTTTTGACTGAGAAAGGCTTACTCCAGATCATTTTCCTAAGCCTGATGTGATTAAAGGAGGGACATGACACATCTCCCATCCCCCCTCCACGAGACCCAAAAAATGAAAAATGTTGGCCCACAGAGCAATTTCTTATCCTGTCGCCTCATACCTATTGTTGTCAGATAAAAAAACATGTTATCTCTGAGCATGCAGGAAGCCATCTTGCCTTGTTTTTCTGTAGAGATTGAAGAGTCGTGTCAGCGGCGCCCCCAAGTGTCTGCATTCACACAGGACATGTTTATTGTCATGCCACTTACAGCACAAAATCAAGAGTTCGTACAAGTGACAACATTTCATATTTGTGTGACTAACGGTACAAATACAAAACATGTAATTGTAGAAAAATAGCAGCAAAATAAAAATAAAGTGATAATTGTGCGTGGCCAGCATTGCAGGTGGCACATCTAAAGCATATCTGACTGCATGAACACGATCCTTTAAAGACATGCCAAAAAAAGACCGTTTAGTGCAAACTCATTACATCACAACTTCTGACATGAACCACGTGCTGAAAAATTCCCCATTCTCGATGTGTATATTCTGAATTTAGCTCCACTGTCACCATGTCAAAAAAACAGACAAAAGCATTTAACTTTTAACATGTGCCACAAGTCATAACTATATGTTCTTTAACGTTAAATATCCATTAAATATTGAAACTCTCTATATTTGACATTCAGTATGCAACTACGCTATTGTTTATATGAAATTAGAATATAATCTGTACTTCATTCGTTGTGCAAAGATGTGCAATATTTGGTGAGAACTAAAATGTGAGGAGTGCAACAGCGCCGTCCAGTGGCAGCTGTCTGTAATAGCCTACCAAATGAATCTGTTGCTGTGAGAACGTTAACCTTTTACAATCGTGCGGGCGCTAGGTGTTAAACACAAGGTAGGTGAAGTTCTCCTGCTTGGGTTTGACGCTGAAGTTGTAGTGCCCAATGCGGTTCCTTTGGTAGTAGAAAAGGCAGACAAAGCCCACGATGAAGAAGAGCGACAGGCCGATTCCCAGACAGGAGAGTCCGACTATGTGAAGCAGGTCATTCTCCTCCAAGGGCTCTGTGAGAATAAGTGTCAGGTTAGAGCGTTAAAAACCTGCCGATATAGAGTGAAAACAAGAGGAGCACTAGTTTTCCTCTTACAACAAACTCTCTTGTTCAGCGCACACTTTAAAAAAAAAAAAAAAGCTGCATTTTCAAGTGAACTCCATCACAGAAATAGATAATTCACTTCAAATGGGGATACATCAAATATATTCTATCAAGTTCAGGCCTTTTGAAATGTGTGTTTTCCATCAAGCTACTTAAAGTGGCCTCTCCACCAGGCTGATGAGAGGGACAGCAGCGCCTCTGCCACAATTCAGCAGCTAGATGGCCTATTCAGATTTTAAAATGAAGAGACTCTCAGGTTTATAATGGACATTGAAGACCTCGATAACTGTTCTACTTTAAAAAGTGGTCAGCTCGTTAGTAGCAGAGGGGAGGCTGAAGTGTCATTGTTACCTCAGCTGGAATTAAGCCCCGTTTTTTGACTCAGATTCGAGCGCAGCAGAGGGGCGCAGCTGGAAAAGACAGGAGCCCACGCCCGAGAGGACGAAAGATTTTACAGGACATATCGTTATTCTGTATGGAAGCGCTCACCTTCTGACCTCAGCAAAGGCCCAGAGGAACCCATAGCTGTTCCAATTGTGTTTCCGGAGCGAGCGGTTCTTTGCAGACAGTCCTGCGAGAAAAACAGGAGCAAACACAACGACTTAATCTCTTCTTCAGCGTTCAAAAAGCTGCATACTTCAGTCAGATGTTTATTCGTTATTTTAGATCAGCTCTCTCTCTGTATAAGCTGCAACTTAGTGTCAGTTTTATGTTTTTTTTCTCTTTTTTGGTTTTGAGGAGGACGTACTCACAGGCACACAGGTAGAAGATCCAATCTCCACACAGATCTGGACCTGGCAGTGCAGGTAGAGCATGTACAGGTTGACGAAGGAGAAAATCTGCACAGACACGCGGGAGGTGCTGGAGTTCCCGTTCATCAACACTTTGGTGTACGCGTTGACGGAGCAGCTGCGGAGACGGAGATAAGCAGGGGAGAAACTGAAGCAGCAGTTTCTTTCTGAGTCTCCGTCTGCATCTGATATGGTTGTAAGTGAATCTAAACTGACTGATGAAATTACACGGGGGAGGGAGGGTGTCCTTTAAAGGAATAGTTGAACATTTTTGGGTGACACACTTATTTTTCCGATCTGAGCGTTTGAAATGAAGATATCACTGTATCGATATCACTCTCATGAATGTCTGGTAAATATGAAGCTACTGCCAGGAGGCCATTAGCTTTGCTTATCGTAAATCCACCCACCAGCTCCTCTAAATCTAACTAATGAATATATTATTTCTGTTTGTTTAATCCCTGCCATCCCCAAGTGTAAAAATGACAAAATGTGGTTTTAGGGGTGTTATGTGCTGGACTATTTCTTGGCTGGCCACAGTGACTAGTTACCTGCAGGTAATGGTAATTTAGGTAGTATGCAGTCATTTTCTTATCTAACTCTTAGCAAGGAGGAGAATAAATGCATCGTATTTACTATTACCATTCACGTCTTTTTAAAACCTAACTCTGTGTTCGACTCAACCACAGCACAAACATTTTAATTCATTCAATTATCTGGAGATTCATTATCTCATCATCTTGGGAGCCATTTCTCATCCTAACAGCATAATTATGTCCTTTCTTAACAAAACAGCTTCTTGTTTTTACAAAATAATTATCTGGGTTGACGAGAAAACAACATTTGTTATTTTGACCTAACAACATAATTACCATAGCTCGTGATACTGAGGTAACAGGCAGAATAAATGTAATACTATCTTGAAAGTACAGATTTTTTGCTAATCAAACATTAATCGACAAATATTGATTTGAAAATTCAATTTGCCAGCTCATGAAGTGGCCCCTAGTCCAAGGTTGAGAAATAATGAAATATTACTGAATGCATCTTTTGTGAATATTAATATAGTCAGTGTATTAGTAATGATAGCTTGATGAGAGACTACTAATTCTGATAGTGATGGTGCCGTAAGTAAACACAAACCTGTTCTCCAGGAAGATGTAGCTCTCGGCATCTGAGGGGTTTTGGGTGGGAGTGGCCCAACATTTGCTGATGACCATTTTAATCTGCTCTGAGGAGGTGTTGAGGCTGACCTCCACCACCACAGCCTCCTCAGGAGACATGCTGTAGTTGTGGGGCAAAGGCATTGTGCCGTTCATCAGCTGCACCGTCACCTGGAAGGACCCCGAGCCCATGAGGACATCTTGGATCATGTCATACCTGGAAATGGGCGATGGAGATTCATATACATGCAGGTATGTGATAACGTTAAGAAAAACCACACACCTTAATCTGAATCTAAAGCTCACTCCTTATGATGTTCTGTCCTGTTGGTTTGATCAGTACAGTGTAAAAATGACAAGTTGTTTTGCTGTATGTTCTGTCCTCTTTCTTGGCTGGGACCAGTTTCCAGGCAACAAGCAGAGGCTTCAGGAAGTTGTTGAGCTCCTGGTTATTAGTGAACTTTAGAGGTGCAGATTTAGTTACCTCATGACAGAGCCAGGCTAGCTGTTTCCTGTTCTTTATTCTAAGCTATTTACTGTAAGGATGTATCAATGTTCTGAATGAAGCACTTAACATACACAAGTAAGTGCACATTAAGCAGTTCGTAATTCATTCGTGTCCTTTAAATCATTTGATTAAGATGAATCTTATCATGAATGAGGATTTTAAAGGCAATTTTCAAAAAATAGTCTGTTACAAAACAGATCTGCACCGAAGCTTTTTTAAGAACAATTTGTTCATTATATGATTCAGCAGTCTGTCTGATTTCTTCAGACGCATGTCAACTGCTTCAGCTGCCCTGCGGCTGTTTTGAAAAAGGCTAGAGCATGCTGGGAAATCATGACAGCAGGTGAGGATTACCCCATGGAGCCGAAGTCAGAGGAGATAAGCATGCTCCTCAAGTAAGTACACATGATGGGGACCTCCAGCCGTATACTGGGTGTCTCCACAGTTCCAGTGGGTGACGTGTACGAGTCCATGCTGTTGTACAGGGTCACAGATGCTGTGTAGTAGGTTTCGTTCTGAAATACCAGATGCCACAGGAGATTTGGGTTATTTATAGAGTCAATGCAATTTACTTTTAGAGAAAAAAAATCTGTAAAGCATGGTGTCTGCTAAACAAATGAGAGAAAATGCAAAAGTTTCCCAAATGCAACACATTTTGTGAAAAGAAAAAACTCACATGCACAATCCTAGTGATGCACTCGTTCCAGGCCACAGTCAGCTGGACGTGGGTGGAATTGCCTCCGTTGACGCCGCATTCTGGTGAGCCCAAGTAGAGGGCGCTCTCCCTGATGTTGGCGGCCTGGAGAAAATCCTTGTCAACTGTCACAGTGATGGCAGCGACCCTGCACTGGACCGAGATGGAGCCCTGCATCGATGGACTGGTGCCCCCTCTCTGGACTGTAGCGTCAGTTGTAAGAGCTGCAGAAGAGGAGGTGGGGTTGGTGACGGTGGTAGTCGGGTCAGCTGTGGATGTAGAGAAAGCAGTAGTGGTTGATGTTGTGGTAGTTGTTGGGGTAATAGTGGTGGTTGTGGAAGATGCAGTGGTGATGGTGGTAGTGGTGGTTGTTGATAAGACAGTAGTGGTTGTAGCAGAGGCGGTGGATGTTGGGGCAGTGGTAGTTGTTGCTGGGGCAGTGGTAGTTGTTGCTGGGGCAGCAGTGGTTGGGATGGCAGTGGTGATTATTGGGGCAGTAGTTGTTGGGGCAGAAGTAGTGGTTATTGGGGCAGTAGTTGTTGGGGCAGTTGGGGTTGTTGTAGCAGTAGTAGTGGTTGTTGGGGCATTAGTGGTTGTTGTTGGGGCAGTAGTGGTGGTTGTTGAGGCAGTAGTGGTTGTTGTTGGGGCAGTAGTGGTTGTTGTT
>JAOXYL010000078.1:3441314-3458037 GCA_028564955.1 Terapon puta
CACACACACACACACACACACACACACACACACACACAAAGTCTAACCTGTACAGTGGGCTCCAGGGTTGCTGGGGTCAACATCGATATATCCTCGGCGGCAGGCACAATGGTAGGAGCCCTCTGTGTTGTAACAGTTTGCCAGAGGGGAGCACTGACAGAGAGGAGACTGTGCACACTCATTTACATCTGCGATCAGAAACACAGACAAATGGAGAAGTTACAGTGGAATTACAGTTTCATGCGTCTGCTGCTGAATTAGTGCTGTGTCTGCATAAGGAGCTATTATTATAAGACATAATGGGAAACCTGACAATTCAAAGGTGCTTTAAAATAGTTAAAAGTACATTATCACAATGGGATGCTGTGATTAATTAAATGTGTGCCCATGGTGTGGAGAAGGAAATCAATTATCTGTTAAAGATCATTTTGATGCAAGCTTGTTACTGTGTCTTTTGTGCAGATGTAACAAGTATGACTGATTCATGATTAATATCTGTGTGTGGGGGTGTCTCTCTGTGCGCGTGTGTTTGTTCACATGTGTTTGTGTGTGTGCGCTCGCTGTGGTGTTATTTTCCGCTATTGCAGGAAACATCCCACAGATGACTGTCACTCAAATAGAAGTGGTGGGAGAAGGAAACTGTGGTGTGACTGAGTCATTTTTTTCCTGAACACCATGTTCTCTGCAACATGAATCATTTTCAAAACTCTACAAGAATGTCATTTCGCTCAAGAAAAAAAAAACAGCCCAGAGAGATGAGTGCTGCTGTACAGAACAACAGTGTCTCATCACCTTCCACGGTTACAGATGACACCTCCTGTATGTGTTTGAGGAGGAGATGCAGTTTTGAAGTGACATTGTGCAGTGATAGAGTAACGTTGCTTTCAATCAGCAGCGAGGTGGCGGTTCGGTAAGGATGCACAGGCCATGAGCTGAGGAAAAAAATGGAAACCTCAGACTGTAGAGCTCCAGTCACCTGTTATTGAAAGAGATACACAAAATAAGTGAAATGAATTAAAAAAGGAACATTTTAAATGACTTCTTCTGTGTTTTTAATGATTATATTTTTCTATGAAGGCTCGCTCGTGGTCTTGACAACACAGTCTTTTATTATATAAGCAGCACAAGTCTTCATATCTGTTTTAGAAGCAGTATTAGCATTAGCAGTGGTATTACCATTGCCTGCAGCAATCTGGTATGATGCAGATGTCCTCCATCACTGGACATCAGTTGCTGGTAATCTGCCTTCACTGTCACTGTTGCATTCAAACGGTATCCTCCATTGTCAGAATAGTTTGCTGAGCCTGAAAGTTAAGTTGAAAGGGTCACTTCACCCTAATCATATAAATAACTTCTGTTTTCCCATTTACACCTTGTGTAAGGAAATATTTATTCAAATTATAATTGTAATTTATTAAAACAGCAAGCAATGGACCTGATTGGGAGGGTAACACCACCACCACAATTTGTCAAAATAATATGACAGCATTAAATTAGTACAACTTTTTTTTATCATTAAAGTTGAAATGCATAAAGATGATAAAACTGTGTACTATTTTATGCTTAATATGTAAGTGGTACAATAAATCTAAACATATCCACCAACTTTCACAATCAAAATTATTAAATTAAAATGAACAAAGAATAGTGCACACTTCAGCCATTTTTGAGCTACCAACATATTTCTAGCAATTAAATGAACCGCACACAAGAGGCAGCTATGGGCAGTTATATGGAAGGGTGAAACAAAACATAAATCTGAGGTGGGAAAATTGTCAAAAGCAGTACTAAAATATCTACCCCTGCAAAAAAATATACTCATAAATCACAGTTTCTATTCTTCTCTGCATTTCTGGAGTCCCTGTTTTCACGTGCAGTGCTGTTTGTATTTAGTTGCTCTGGTTTTCAGAGTAGTGGAAATTGAAAGCAAAAGTATGGTAAATTCCATTTTAAAGCGGCTGTAAAGTAACAGTGAAACTACTTTTCAGTTAACACACCACAGACTTTCTCAGCAGTTTTGACTGGGACTATTTCTCTAGCAGAGATTTGTTAAAATGTAAATGGTACACAGTGAGGTCTGTGCATTACACCAAATAAGTGGCATGTTTCACATTAGAGCTTTATACAGCAATAATATGTAATGAGAAAAAAAATGAAAGAAAGAACTATAATATATCTTTCCTTTAGAGTTAAAAGTTTGAATTTGCTTGGTCTAGTATGACCAGGATTCTTTTGATGTTTTTGGATATAATTTGTTTTTTGTGTAAACTTTAGATGGATGTTGTTACATAACTGACAATACTGAGAGAGGTTTTATGGCACTTCTCTAACTGTGCTACTGCTCACCGGTGTTACATTGCATTTGGGCAGAAGTTGTCATGAAGCCCTTTAATAAGACCATGAGTGCACCCAAGAGACCACATAAGTTTCAAACTTGATTAACAAATAAAAATCAGGATGCCTACTAACTTTCTGGATTACTGCAGCGAGAGAAACCCGATCTCTGGCAGCATTTTTCCCAGCCTGGGCAGTCCATGTCCAACTCGCAGTCCTCAGATTCGGGATACAATCCATCTGCAGTTGGACAGGATCCTGGCTTGGCAGTGAACTCCCCACTCCTGTTTACAGCTTCATTCAAAGGAAATAACACGTTACAGCCCATATATTAGCAGCGAGATATTTGCAGCAGGGCAGATTCTGTGCTTCCATCTGGTGTCTTGCACACAGTTGATTGCTTGTCTGTCTACAGCATGTGATGCTGTGATATCACATTTACATCAAACGCTTGTAAAAAGGTCATCTAATGGCAAACAGAACAATTGTTGCTCTCCTGTAATCTTTTAAACTTTTGATGAACAAGTGATGTGTGGTACACTCACGCAGGGCACAGTAATGACCGACTTGAACGTAGCCATCGCAGCACCTGGTCACTTGCTCCATCACCGTCTTGTACTCAGTCTGATGGATCATCTGGTAAACTGTGACCGTACACGTCTTCCAGAGGAGCCAGCCGCCACAGGGCTTCGTCACAGTATAGGGCACCTTGTGCATCGCCAGGAAGCTCACAATCCTTGTCTCATTGTGAACGCAAAGATGGTAGCCAGATGGAGACAGGCTATTTCCTGCAATAACAGATATCTTGTCAGTGTTATACTTGGTTATGTTTCCGTAGTACATCAGAGTATACATTTTGAACTAGCTATTCAGTTTGCCTTAATTCTGACTAGCTCATCGTACATGCATACATATATAATATATAATCTATTATATATCTATTATCTATCTATTATCTATTATAATCTATTATCTATGACATTCAAAACGTAAAGAAACTAAGCTAAATAAATGAAAGTATGCAAAGCAACAAGTGGAAATCCTCATCGATACATATTCTGTTTAGGCAGGACATCAACATCATGTTAATCCATCATGCCCGTAGAGGCCTACCTTCATGCTCTGCGTTTTGTCCCCCACAGAGAGCCAGCAGGGCCACAGCCACCAAGATGGAAAGCATCCAACTCATTTTTCACAGATCAGAATCTCAGCCTCACATTCAACGACCACATTGTGCGTGCATGTTTCTCTCTGAGCCGATGCTAACTCACTGTTCAGGGTGTGCTCAACGACAAAATCCTCTGTGGCTCTGTCTTCCTCCTCCCCTCATTGCTCCATCAGTCCCTGATGGACCACACAGTTATGGCAGTCAGCAGGTAAGTATCAGATTAATGTGAATACCATGGGTTACATTTGTCAGTGAAATGAAATTATAGATATATATTGACAACATTATTCAGACAATTCGACACTTTGCGGTGGCATGATGTATGGCAGAATGACAAGATGATGAGTCAGAATATGACAGAGAAAGAAAAAAAATCCTTTGGTTCACATGATTTTCACAAATGAAGCTCTGGCCTCACTTTCATTTTTATATAACATGCAAGTTGTCATTTTACTCACTCTCTGCTGATGTCAGGGTCAGTAAACATGTTTATGATGCCAGGGAGAAGGATGTGGGATGGGAGGAGTCAAAATCCCTAATGACTTGGTTTGCACGCAGGTAACCATGGTAGTGCTTGCTATGCTGCTGGCATTAACAGGCTGTGTCAGCCATTAGTGTCAAGTAAGAAGGAGTGAGAACTTCCCTGCCATTTTCACCACATGTCTTCATTCCCCTTATATGAAAGACCAGCAGGACGCGTTGGCTGTCAAAGACATGTTCTAAAAAAAGACTACATTAAGATTCTGTCCCTGCTCTGAATGTGAATATTTTCACATTCGATGAAGAAAAATCCAACATGTCCTCTGTAGAATTTTCCAAATATTTTCAGGCATGATTTTTGTTTTCTTAGGGAATGTAATTATTAATGTAACAGTGCTCCTTTTGTAGTAATGAGGTGTGAAAATGTGCCTGATTAAACCCTCAGTCATTAAGTGATAATCAGTGGTTACACGCTGAGGCACTGGAGCATATGGATGCAAGGAGGTGCGGGGCTACAGACTGAGTCATCTGAGGTCGCTATGCATCAAACTCAGTGACACGATTAAATAAATATCAGCCCAGTAGAACATGTTGTGTTATGTTGTCTTTCATGCCTTTGATGAAATTATGGTCTTTGCACCACCAGAGCCACACCTGAGTCAGGAGACTGTTGCCAGGTACTGTAATTGACAGGGCTTTCCAGGAAGAGGCCTGCAGGCCAAATAAACATAGCAACAGGTCCCCAATGGCTGCAAGTAATGACACAAACCCACTGCTACACTAGAGTGACTCCCATTCAGTCACAGACCTAATTAGTTTCACTGGGGTTTGGGGGGCGTGCAGTTACATACATGTTATATCTGTATCTCACAGGTTAAACCGACCGAAAACATTCCCTTCTGTGGGTGCATACATGCTCAAACAAAACTATTTGTCCATTTGTCACAAGGTGGGCCTTGGATATGTGTAATGTGCATAATTATTGAGAACATTTATCTATCTTTAGCATCAAAGTACTTAAATAATTAACAAAAGTCTCCATCCTTGGCCAATTTAGTGTAAAACATGCAACTTGACATCAACTGCACATTCAACACACTTCATTTGAACTATACTTATACCAATCACAGCACAGTGATCGCGTACACAGACAATTACAAGGTGCGGAGTGACTTCGGAGAGCGACAAATGCTCACGATGAGGGACAAGTTAAACACATGGAGGACAAACACGACAGGGACACGGACAGCTGAGGAGAAAAAACAGGACCTGTCCCTTTAAATTAGCCTCAGCCTCGGCACCGCCCCCCTCGCCCTCTATCGGCCTATCGGAGCGCGGCGCACGTGACGAGCGTTCTTTGCGATGACCTCATCCCTGGTGTGGGATGACGTCAAATTCAAGATGGATGGAATCACGACCAGCGCGCAGAAAGCTACAAACAGTGAATAAAGTCCCGGCCGTCTGGAGGAAAGAGCCTACTGACGACGGGCGGGGTAAGTGCGGCCGGACTACCAAACTTAACAGTGAGCTGGAGGGCCGGGGGGGAGCGAGAGGGGGGCAGAGTTGGTTGTTAGAGGAGAAGCTTTTTCCTTTTCCTCCCTGACGTAACTCGAAAGGGGGATTGTGCTGCTGTGAAAACCCGAGCAGCTACAACCTGTTTAGCCGCCAGCAGTCGGCCCGCCTTGAACCGCGTTTTCTCTCTAAATAAATCAAATAAGATAACAAAACAGGACTTCCAGCGGGGGTAACCGGGGTAATTCACCCCCCTTCAACACACACTCATGTACACGCGCGCGCACACGCACACGCGCGCTCAGACAGCCCGTGCCCGCACAGACTGTGTTTTCATTTCGGGCTTGCCGCGGTGGGGTCCATTGAAACGCGCTCAACTTTTTTTCCCCCGTTGGTCTGAAACAAAACGACTCGCTTCCCTCGACATGTAGACACACACGCACACACATAAAGAGAAGAGAAACGCGTGACTGTTGTGAAAACCGAAAGCTGCGCGTCGGTTGGAGAAGTTGTGAGAAATTGAGCCACGTCTCACGGATGATCTAATGCTGAGAGGCTCGCTCGACTTCCTCATTGAACACGCACTCGGCCGTGAGCTCCCCGCCGCCGTCTGAGCCCGGAGAAACAAGTTTGGACGAGGAGAGGACAGAGGCGTCGGTAGTTTTTGGTGAATGAATGAAGCTTCTGCACATGAAGCTATTAGAGCAGGAGTCAGTGCTGTCAGCGTGAGGGACAAGCCTTCCGGTCACAGCTTTCAAAATAAACGCCTCAGGGAGCAACGTTTGTTTGTTTATTTATTGAGGAAACTAGGATTTAGGAAAGCATTTCGTTTACATTAGAACATCAGTGTTAGTAGGTAAAGATGCAATTATTATTTTTTTAATTCATATAACATATGAACATATGAAAGATATAGGGTATTTGTATGACAGTGCTCCTATTTGAGCACAAACATATTGAATAAATCGGCCTTATGACTAGATGATGTGAATACGCTCAGTCGCCAGTTCCTTGATAATATTTTCTTCAAACTAATGCACTCTTAAAACAGCCCTGCCTTCACAATTGTAATATTAATACCTTCTAATAACCTTGTTAATATTCTCCTAAAATGCCTCTTGACTAAAAGATCAGTCAAAAACAAGGCAGTAAAGGATGTTGTCTATTCTGAAACTTCAAATAAAACATTATTCATAATTTCTATAAACGAAACTAACCCTGACTTTAAGTAAAGTCAACATTAACAATACGGCATGTTAATGTTTTATTTCATAGAAGACTTTTTTTTCTGATGCAATTAGTGGTGATTTTAATTTAGGTGAGGGGGGCCACCTTTGCCCAGAACACCGCACAGTCTGTGATGAAAAGCCTTTTTATTACGGGCAAACCTTTTAAACTTCCTGCATCAGTCTGTCAGTGAGGCTGACTTGACAAAGCTGCATTTTCATAGCATCTGATTACTAGTATGATGTAATGCCCATGGACTTGCAGTGTATGGCCTTATGTGTTAGCTTACAATATACTGTGGTAAATAAAAAGGTTCATAAAACATGTATAAACAAATATTGTCAGAGAAGAATGAAGTTGTACCCTCCACTTTGAACAAGATACATTTAAACAGTTTAATGATTGTGATTAGAAGTGATTTTATTGAAGTGATCAACATTTGTCTAATGAGTGTGCCTTACATAAAATCTTTTTTAAATAGACCACACACTTTTTGCGCAAGATGCTTAGATCATATCTACGTACTGTATAAATAGAGGTGATCATATATAAAGAAATCCATCAAATACCAGTCAATTTCACTGCTTCTAGTTGCCTCTGTTTACCATCAGGTGGCAGCTGAGATCTGGTAAATTGTACTGTGATTTTGTATTTTCTGTTTAGAGGCTATATCTGTTTGTTGATTTTGGTTTAGAAGTTGTCTTTTCATGGATTAACAATAGCAAACAGCTACTGTTAGGATAATGTAATGGACATTCACAGAGCACACTGTCTCTGATAATGGAAGTGTTGTGGCGTGAGAATGTATGTACCTCTTCTTTTGATCACCTTTTGTTATTACTTTCCTGAATTAAACTGTAATCCTCTTGTCTTGTCTTTCAGCCATGGAGAGCCTAGTGCATTACAGCAATCCCTCCCATGTCCTCTCAGTGTTAGGGGTTCTGAATGAGCAGCGCCTGCGAGGCCAAATGTGTGATGTAGTCCTGGTTGTGGCAGACCAGAGGTACCAGGCCCATAAGAGTGTTCTGGCTGCCAGCAGTGAGTATTTCCAGTCCCTCTTCACACGGATGGACGCAGAGTCGGTGAAAGTTGTAAACCTGGACTTCTGTGAGCCTGACGCCTTTGAGATTGTTCTGAATTACATCTACTCCTCCTCACTTTTTGTGGACAAAGGCAGCCTGGCAGCCATTCAAGAGCTGGGCTACAGCCTTGGAATCCCTTTCCTCACCAACATTGTGTCAACAAGGCCACATGCATCCTACTGTGTGTCTAGAAAAAGGCTTTCGTTCACTGAAGGGGATGAGAATGATGTTCAGACAAGGAGCGTCATTGTATGTCGGGTGAGGAATGACGCCGCCCATCCCTCTCGCTCAAGTTATCAGAAAAAACCATCAGAGAGATCGTCACCTCCCCACTCCATTCGAGAGTCAGCTCAGCCTCCATCAGAACGGAACTTGTATGAATCAGGCAAAAACTCTGAATCCATCAGCAGGGAATCATCTGAACAGAGTGAAGCGGCTGCAAGAAGGTCCACCTATCCATACTCCTCCATATTAAAAGGGAATTCGTCACACATCACATCTGTTAGGCCCCAGCTGACATCATCAGTGTCTTTCAGTGATGCTGAAGTGCAGCACATCAGGCTGCAGTCTGGCACTGACCAGGATACTAAAGAGGAGAATGAGGAGCAGGAGCCCCACTGTCACACCAAAGTGCCCTTTCAGGGTCAGGCCACTGAGCCAAGCCAGACCATTGACCGGAGCGGGCCACTCATAAAAAGCCTACTCCGAAGGTCATTATCCATGGACAGCCCCGTTCCAGTCTTCTCACCCACACTGGAGCTCAAGGAGCTGCAAAATCGAGAACAGTCAGTTGTAAAAATGGTTTCTAAATCATGTGGGCCAGAAACATCTGCTCATAATGGCAATTCAAAACGAACATCTCCCCTGGTTCTCAGGTCAAAGTACCCCAGCAGGTATGAAGAAGAAACTCAGGTAGAAAGAGAGGTCAGTGTGAAAGCTGAGCCTAGCAGTCCCCTCGCTGACCCCATGGACATTATTCGCATCACAGTGGGAGATGCATTGCCAGTCAATCTTAAAGACTTGCAGACAAATTATGACCAAGATTCCAGGCCAGACTTCAATTCCTTTGGAAAAAGAAAGGATAGGCCAGACAACAGAAGATATCCATTAAAAAAGAGTAAAATATTTAAAGAACATCAGCTGACACTTGACGACAACATGTCAGAAACAGTACCTCAGAGTGCCAGCAGCGACTCCAATGAGAACAGTGAGGAGCCACATCAGAACAAGATTTTTAAATGCTGGAATTGTTTAAAGGTTTTCAGGTCCAGTGCAGGCCTACATCGTCATGTAAATATGTATCACAACCCCGAAAAGCCGTATGCTTGCGACATCTGCCACAAGCGCTTCCACACCAACTTCAAAGTGTGGACTCACTGCCAAACTCAGCATGGTGTAGTACAAAACCCAGCGTCGTCCTCCAGCTCCTCTGTTCTGGATGAGAAATTTCAAAAGAAGTTGATAGATATTGTGCGAGAGAGGGAAATAAAGAAAGCTTTGCTCTGGAAGTTAAAGAGGAATAAGCAGGGTTTGCAGTCTGCTGCACTCACCAAAAAGAGATCAAGACCTAGCTTCATATGTCCCTACTGTGGGAAAGTATTTGTGTTCCAGTCTCAGTACAGACAGCATTTGAGGACACATCCTGCTGAAAAGGCTGACCAGGACACCGCCAACGAGAGCATCCTCTACCAGGAACAGGATGAGCTCATTCAACAGAAGGACACAGACGCTGGTGTTTACTCTTGTAGACTTTGTAATATGAAGCTGTCGTCACTCTTTGAACAGGGCGACCACGAGAGGGGCTGCCGACATGCAACCGTGTGCCCCTACTGCGGCCTCCGCTTCTCAAGTCCTGTGGTCAAAAAAGACCACGAGGCCCATTGCAAGTACAAGAAACTAACGTGTCTGGAATGCATGCGAACCTTCAAGTCCTCCTTCAGCATATGGCGCCACCAGGTGGAGGTTCACAACCAAAATATGATGACTGTTAAGGACCAGATTCACCTGAAGCATCAGGAGAACAGCGACGAGGCGTCTGAAATGCTTGGAGAGGATCATTACAGCGACGAGCCTCTAGCAGCTGGGAGTTCGAGAGAGAACATCAGTTACAGTGACTCCTCAGGTCCACCCATGTACGACTCAGAGGACTCCTCATCATATGTGCCTGAGGACCTGAGCATGGGCCACCACGGCAAGCTGGTCGTGAAGGAGGAGCCACTAGAGGAGGCTGTGAGTGAGATGGAAAACACAGAGGCTGCCAAAAGTGGGCCCGAGGAGCCTGGAGTGTGGCCATGCGAGAAATGCGGAAATCTTTTCAGCTCTCGCAAAGACCTGGAGCGACACCAGGAGCTGCTATGCCACATCAAACCATTCATCTGTCACATCTGCAACAAAGCCTTCAGGACCAACTTCCGCCTTTGGAGCCACTTCCAGTCCCACATGTCGACTGCAAGCGAACCTGGAGCCAAAGAGATCGATAGACACCCCTCGCCTCTGTCCCCCTCCCCTCCCACGACCCCTCACAACCCCGAACGCCCCCCCTCGCAGGCCTCGGTGCTCAAATCCACCCAGACGGCGCCAGTCGCAGCAGCAATGGCAGAGGAGTCCAGCAGCCCAGAGCCCTGTAGCTCATCAGTAAGCAAGACCAAGAGGCCTGAACTAGAACGGCAACCCAGCAGCCACAGCCCTCTGTCAAGGTCAAACAGCATGGAGAACCCAGGTGGCCCTCAGGAATCAGACACACTCTTTTATCATGCACCGTCTCTCTCTGCCCTGACGTTCAAGAGGCAGTACATGTGCAAACTCTGCCACAGGACCTTCAAGACGGCCTTTAGCCTCTGGAGCCACGAGCAGAGTCACAGCCACATGTAAACATCAGACAAGTGATCGTCGTGCATTTCTCATGAGAGACAATAGTTCATATTAGAATAAACACACCTCAGCCTACAAAAAGAAGACTTTGAATGTATAGCTTATTTGCTTGCCTCCAATGTGATATATTAAAGTGGCCATGTTCATTAGAGGTGTAAACGTGAATGTGCAATCAAGTGCTAGATTCCTCTGTGAGACAAGATGATTATAAGTGGTTTATTTTCCTCTTCAAAATGAAAAAAAAGCATTTATCTATTTTAAACCTCTTTTAGTTGTCTACTTGTATTTATCTATCTAGGTGTTTTGAGAAAACAAGGTACAGAGCTGGACTCCTCATTACTTTAGCTGTGCCTCTTTTGGCTTAAAGGTAGAGTGAAGAAAAGGCACAGCTGTGTACATTGTTTTCTCAGAGTGTGGATAAAGTGCTTTAAATTTTCCGAGGCTGCAGTTGAACTAAAGAGTAGTGCTTTTGCTTTTGTATCACATCTATCTCTTGGTGTGAGTGACATCCCTTAAGATAATATTGGTGGCCTCAACAATGTATTCAATATGCACTTTGTTTAACAGTTTGATTCTGTTATAGGGATAGTCCACGACGTTCTTCTTGGATTTTTTCGTTAACTGAGGTTTCAGACTACCGAAGCAGACACGATGAATTGGCCCAATAGTGTCTGTTTTGTCTTTTCTTACTGAGCATTCTTTTGCATTTTTTCTCTCATATTTTGAGTTTCTTATTGCCTTTTTGACATTTTGTTGAATGGCCTGACTGAAGGCCAAAGACTTTCAGGATAGTAATAAAGTTATATAACATACTGTGCATCAATCACATCTCAGATACCTTTTGTTTTAGGCATAGCATTTCAGCATGCAGCCTTGATGAATTCATTACAGTCTTCATCCAGTACTAGCCTGGTCAATCATTTTCATGTGTATACTGATGAGACAGTGCAATCATCAGTCATAAAATCTGAGTTTTTTTTTTGTTTTTTTTTTTGTTTGTTTTAACAGGTCAATTATGATAACGTTTCTATATGTTGCTGAAAAAATCATGGGCTGGGTTGATTTGAAAATATTTTCAATACAAGATAACTCCATTCAAGTATTTGGATCCTTACATCAACAACCTTTTAACAAGATGTTTTTTAAAGCACACTGCTGCATAGTAATGCAATTTCTGGTGATAATGAAATAGTACATATTGGAATTCTAATATTAATTTGTGTATATTAGAAAAGGTCACAATTTCTGAATCACTAAAGTCGGCCACCCCAGTGTAACTCCAGTGTTATGTAAATACTCATACACTTCTAAACACATTCGGTAATTAACCAAGCTTTACAATGCTTCAATGGCCTTATGCAACTTTAAAAAAAGATATTTTGTCTATTATTTTACATAAAAGCACAACAGAGTTTCAGATGACTTATGACTCAGGCTTTTCAAGGTGGTAAAGTTAAGGGGGAGGCACGAAAAAGCAGATCTATTATTCTATGAATGGTGAGTGTTCCTGCTTCCTAAAGATTTATTATTAAAAGATTGTGTTTTGATTGTATTCCAGTTGTTTCACAATTGTATTCTTGTACAAGTATATACTGTACTTCTGCTTTGGCTTGATGGATTAGAACATTGTCATAAATTATTATGATTGCTACTATTTGGGAGATGTTGCATTCAAAGAGTGCTCCACACAAACTATGGGAATTTGTTTTCCACTAAATGAGCAACGCGAGCTGCATTGTGATGTTAAATCTTTGGAGAAATTCCGTATTGATAATAGTGCTCTTAATTTCTTGTGATAAAAACTTTCTCAAAGGTTCACAGAAACTATTAGAATTGTGTAAATGGAAGTGTTTGTATCCTCAATTTTGTACCAATTTTGTTAGTAAACAAAAGTTTTATCTTTTTAGTATTCTGTGCTCTCACTGCAATAATGAATATTTGTATCGGCATTGGTTGCATTACTGTTGCTTTTGGAGACTTGCAGCTGTTTTGTGTTTAGGTTTTTCTACAGTTTTTGTGCTTCATTTCTGTAATAAAGAGTAACAATGGAGTATATATACAACACTTGGTGGTTATTGAATCATTTGGTTTCCTTAATCAATCAAACATTTTCTGAACTTTCCATGACCCTCAATGGGCTCGTTCACTGCCACTCAACTTGTCTTACTTTAAATTAACACTTGACAGTGATACACTGTATATGGATTTTTATGCATTCTGGATTTATTGTGTCTTACTCATTATACCATTTCAGTTCCATAAACTGTGTACAGCATTGACACGATATACAGCAGAAATCTAAAATTCCTCACCTCCTGAGATAAGGCATTAGATCTTATTAATTCAGTATATGAGTTTGTACTGGTTACATTTCCTTTACACAATAGTTGAGCACAAGTGAGTAAAAAAGAAACTTGTTGATGAACCTACCTGTTGAACTACAGTACATGAAAGCGGACACACGCGTCATCCTGTTGGCAGACACCACTAAGCCTGAGGGATGTTTTTTTTTAAGCTGTGGGCCACCGTGCCTGTTTCTGGCTGGAAACTCTGGAGTGACCTTAGGAGGTGCTTGTTTTAATTTGGAAAAATGGTAAAGTGGAAATCCTGTCCTACCCGTGTGTAAGGTCACACTCTCCATTAAAACTGCGCACAGAGGAAGTTTTCACATAGATGAGGAAATCTGTTCCCTTAAAAATCTGATTTTGTCTTCTAATATGATTCAGTCTTGTCAGTTTCTCTTTGCCAGCAGCTGCTCTTGTCTTTAGGGCTGGGTTTACAGACTCAACCAGAGCTAGAATTACATACTATAAATCCTTTTGGTCACAATGAACAACATTTATTTTCAGAGATTTACAATAATTTACAGATTTGACATTATCGGCAAGACAACCTTTTAAAGAATTTAACTGATACAGTGTCTTCAAATTGCATTTCTGGATAATGGAAGTGAAGACAATTTGCAAAGAGAAAGCCTGCAAAAACAAAATATACTCAAAACAGACAATTACATAATTAAGAGTCTTAACGTACAATACCAGAACCACAGCAAAGAAATTGAAACAATGACTGATTAGATGCTTACAGCTTCACTGCTTCATTGTAGCAATCGTAAAGCAGACAAGTTGTGGTTTTGAGCAGAAAAAGAGTTGTCAGGCATGACTACAGATGAAAATTAGCTATATCTTCCTCCCCTCTCTCTCAGATCATCCTCACAATGCTAGGGTGTCTTTAATCAGCCTTCTCATTGTTGTGCTCACAGAGGTGCCCAGAGAGTCAGTGATCTGGTAAGTGATTTTGTACAGGTAGGGCTGGACATCTTTGAGACTGGTGTCAAACACATTGTCCACTTCAGACTGGGTGGGCATCTTGGGAAGGTACTCGTGGCGGTTTATGACCTCGACCACATTGATGACCTTCTCGCCCAGCTTCTCGCCCACTTTCTCCCTGCAGATCTGCCTCTCCTGCTCGTTGGCCAGGTTGACCACATTGACCTTAATGCTCCACACCTCCCAGGGGATGCACTCATCGGAGAAAGGCCAGCGGGACTTCTTCTTCTGATAAAACTCCAGGGAGATCTGACCCATGCCGTCGCTGCTCAGAGCATCCTGCAACCAGAGCATGTGATAAAACAAAGCTTTTGACTGTGTTAATCACAGAAAGGTGTTAAATTGAGATAAAGAGGGGTGAAAGTTCTGACTTATTACTATACCCACCAGAGAGTAAAATATGGTGTTACCAAGTCAGCTCCATTAGTGCGTACAATCACCTGTCTTTTCTCATGTAAAGTGTTCATGTTTTGTGTAAGCAAGACTGCAAAACTAATACCATGCATATTATGTATGAAAATGATCTTGCAGTCTTAAGCCTATGTAGCCCTGGTCTCCAGATGCTTCTTAGTACATGTTCTGTGTATGGGGTGGAACATTTCAAGAAAAAAACTAAAAAAATAATCCCTCAAAATTCACTAACTTCAACTAGGGTGACACTAATCTTGATGTCTGTTACAGGGTAAAGTATCAGTGACATTTTATTATAAAACAGTCAAACATGCAAATTGTGCACCAGTCAGTACTGCACACTTTGGTTTAATGATGCCATGAAAAGATTACTTAAGATGCTTTGATGGTGTGGTGCAAGTTAAATGTTTGTGGCCGCAGGAGTGGCTGCATTGGAACATAATAATCTATATAGGTTATTGATATTTTACACAATGATTATATTGAGAATATTGAGTCTCTGAGTCTGAAATGAAGCTTCTCTTCTGACCTATATTAAAATAAGTAAAATTGTGGGCCTGCAGTCAACAATCACCTCCCATTACCTTGAACTCAGACACGGCCTTCCTGATCACTCTGTCCAGCTCCTCTGAAGACACCCTGACGAAGCTGAAGTCGATGAAGTCGCAGTCGATGTCCAGTGTGCCCACAGTGCCGATGGAGTAGGTGCCCTCCTTTTTGTAGTGAAACTTGCCGGTGCTGCGGTGCAGTAGGATGGTGTGCAGCAAAGCCAGCATGGCCTCCTCCACCTGCCTCGCCTCCACCGTCACCTCGAGGACCTCCGAGCGGCAATTCATTGCGACGTGAGAGTTATTTCCATTTACAGGCGACCGCTGGAGCAGGACGGTGATGGCTGCTGTTTATTAGCTGGGTGACGAAGATGTAATTTGTTTACCTCTATAGATGGGCGGTGCCAATCCAACCCAGCGTATTATAGTGTATTATAATGAAAATATGTTTTTTAAGTAAAGCTGGCCTACCTCCAGATGTGATGACCGCAGGCGGAACGCACAGGCATTGTTTACAACGCCAGCTAGCCAACTGTTTGCTTCGTGTGGGACAGGAAGATGACAGCGAGGCAAACTACGGCAAGTCGCGGAGCTCAAAACACTCTTTTTGACGCGTTTAGCAGCTGCTCCTCCTGTTTAATGCCATTCAGTGTGCTCTCTATAACATAATATCTAATTCCCTATCGAAAATATCCGTCTCAAAAGCGAACATTGGCTTACGTTGTTGAAAAACGCCTCTGTTTACATGATCACGACAACAACAACAACAAACTCTCGCACTTGCCGCGGTGCGTTATGGGAGTTAGAGTTTGTGCCACATATCCGTTTTCAAACGGAAACTTTCTTCAGTCAGACGGAGTCCGGCGGCGGAGACTGACTCTCTGCTCCCTCGCGATGCTTCCCCGGGACTCCTCTTCACTGTCTGGACACCGTGTGGCGGAGACAGACCGCGGGCTCTCGGAATAAGTCGTGTTCGGGGAAACTTTTTTCCGCAGTTGATGGGGAAAAAAAGCTAGTTAGGCGAGCCGTAGCGGAGATTAGCTCACTAAGCTAACAGCCATATTCAATGAGAGGCGCTTCTCTGCAGGTCTGCCTGAAGCCAGAGTCTACGTTTACCTCCCCGGCTCATGTCTAGGTCCCCGTAAGCAGCTGGACTACTTTTGGACGTGTGTATGTCTTTTAAAAGGCGCCGCTGAGTGTCGTGCAACATGGATAACAATACTCTGAATTTGTTTTGGGGGTTGCCACCTGCGCTGCTATCAGCTGCGGTGGATATCCTTCATTGATTTCGCCCTTCCTTTGCCAAATAACGTGCTATGAGGCTGCCGGGACATTTCTCATAGGGGAGGCGTGTTCAGCTGCGATCTTTTTCACTCGGCCGAGGATGTCCGACTTTGAAAGTTCCTACTTGGGCGTGGAGGACCCGCAGTGGCTGTGCATGGTCACGCTCTTCGTCGCCTCCCTGGTCACCCTCGTACTGTATTTCGTACAGTACTTCCAGCAGAGGGGCGCGGGGGCCAAGAGGGGAGCGGCGGGGGACGGGGCCGCCGCGGCCGGGCAGGGCGAGGAGGAGGAGGAGGCGGCCGCTCTGCTGGGCTGGGCGCTGTCACTGAGGAGCTGGAGGAGCCGGTGGAGAGGAGCCTGGTGCAGGGCTCTGAACGAGGAGTCGAGGAGGAGAGGGGTGAGTCCCGTGACCGTGTGGCAGCCAGGTGACTTCAATAAAGGGAGAGCAGGGTGTCACCAGGTGTGTGTTTGTGTGTG
>JAOXYL010000078.1:3524925-3565893 GCA_028564955.1 Terapon puta
CTTCCTCTGTGATGTCTTGTTGCTTTATCGTCTGCTGGATAACACAATAGCTTGATCCGCTTTAAAACCTGTGGCTGTAGGACTTCAAAGTGCTGCCCCCCCCCCCAACTCCCTCCTTTTTTTTTGGCCTGCCATCTGCCTGGAGTGCTGACCCCCCCCCCTCTCAAAAAATCCTCTTCCTTCTCCAGTCTGAAATCCCAGCATATCACATTTAACACTGTTTACATTGGCGTCACTTACTTATTTAAATGTTTCCATGTCAAAGCCTCATCTGGTGAAACACCTCCCCCTCCCAAAGAAGGGTTTCTGTTGTTTGTTGATAGTGCAGGTTGTACATGATAGTGTGTGGCTGTGAAACCTTTGACCAGAATAGTTATTTTTAAACCGTCCCTGCTGGTGCTATCTCATAGTCGGTGACTTAAAGGTGAAACTGAGATGTTCTCCACTTGGCCGAGACCTTCTGAGCTCCACCTGTTCACTGCATTTTGTAGCTTTTTCATTCAAAACGGCAAGCAGTAATAATTCAATAGATGGGTCTTCGTTTGTGCTGGTTTATTTAAGAAAGAAAGGCAGGTTGAACATTTCTTTTTTTTTTTTTTTTTTAAACTTGTGGTTTGTTCTGCGAGCGTTAACTAAGGACAGTGAATGTAGAAACACCACCGACATTAGTTATTTATTCCTCAAACTGTGTGATAATGTGTTACTCTTGTCTTCAGTAAGTGCATGATTTAATTTTATCTGTAAGGGCGTGGCTGCTCAGGGCCCTGGAATCTGCACTGAAACCAGCTGGTCGCTCCTCCCATCCCGAACAACACTGTGAAACTTTTGCCACAGGATCGTCCACTGGTTTCAATCGGTGACACTGTGGCAGTTATTGAAATATTTTCAGAGGTTTCGAAGGGACGCCACGGAGCCACGGTCAGGGCTGTGACATTCCAGCGCGCTGATTAGTGAGAAACGGCTCGTAATAAAGAAGTGCTTTGTTTAGGATCATCTGCCACATCTCTCCATGTTGGCCGCGGCATTGAGTGTAATGTAAAGTTTACATCGTGTGTTGTTTAGCCTTTCTTTTGTCTCATGATTCACATTGTTGTGTCCACTAGTTTGGGCTCATTACCATCTTAATGGCATCACGGCCCTGTTCCACTTCAGCAGACAAGAACAGTGTCTGCCAGACTCGTAGCATTCTTTGAACACGGCTTGGAAATACACAATAATGTGCTAACCTCTCTTAAATGACAAAATGACAAGTAGGCTCTTTCTGCTCCATTTCTTTGCTCTATTTGCCCACGGGGCACTGCATAGAATATAAAATGTTGACAAAAGAAATAAAATTGGAAGAAGGAGATATTATAGGCAGTGTTCATCCAGCCTTCACATTATAAAGGAAACTCAAGCTTTGGTCATCTTTTTGTTTGTGTCAAGTTGTTGTTATTAGTCAGAAGATTGTTATTGTGAAATCATGCCATAGGCCGCCGTTAGATAAATATCACATACTTGATTTGTGGACATGTTTCTGGATGCTTTGTGTTAACTGATTGTGAGAATCTCAGCATAACATTATGGTAAAAATGTCCCTGATGAGTTTCTTATTGTTAAAACTCAAGTTAAAGAAGCTCCATGAACTTTTCATGTTGTGTTGATGTTGGCAGTCCACGTGGACAAAGGCTGCACTGTTTCACCTGATGTTAGCTTACATGTTCCCCTCGCTTCACTCCGTTCACAAAGAGACCACTTCACCAGTTCAGTTAACGGCTGAGGCAACTTGAACTCAGCCAGAAATATCAGACAATGAGAATAACTATTAGGAATGAATATAAATAGCTGCTGGTCTTATTTGTTTATGATGATAATATAGAAGCATCATTATTAGAACAAGACTGTTTCACATCTAGGTAAAAACTCCATAAAGAGCCATTTTAAAGGAAATGAACAGACTTAACCCCTGGAAATGTTTTTACATAATTTAATAGTGAAAATGTTTTTCTGCTTCATTAAAAATCATTTAGCTTGAGCATATGAATGAAAATGAGTGCGCTCACGGCTCTGGCTAGCCTGGTGCCAACTAATGTGTTTTATTGCTCATTCAGATTCAGCTTTTTTTTCATCATCAAAGATTTGTCAAAGAAACATGGTTTGTCTGTCACAAAACACTTCGGTCCCATCCACCCATTGGCTGTTTGGGTTAGTGTGGATCCACTGACCTAGGATAGACAGAGGCCTGTTGACCCTGTGAGCAGGCGCAGAACACAGTTACCTGATAAGCCGACAACCAAAGGCTCTGGCCAGGAACTGGTTGCCTGGTTACCTTTTTGAAAACAGACACGCAGATCCGGGGAGTGTACTTGTGTGTGTACGTGTGTGCATATGTGTGCTCTATTTGCTCTAGAACGCTACCCTCCCCCTTGCTTGCATGTCTGTATCACATTAGTCTTCCTTAACAGCAGAGGAAAAATCCCTCATAATTCACAATTGCAAGAGTATTGAATATCATCACACAGTGTGGTTTTGATCAGGAACTCCTCTTTGGGTCGCTATCGTCACAGCTGTGAGTGTATTGATGAGGTGTTGAGTCCTGTGAAGAAATTGTTACAACCCCCCAGAGACAGTAATGACTCGAGGTCACATTCACTTGTCATGATCCAGCAGTCCAATGCCACCACTTGCCTCCTGTTGGCTGAAACATGTTGCGGCCACAGCCTCACTTCCAGCCGAGCAGCCGCCCTCCCTGCCCGGAGCCCCCTGTCCTTGGAAATGAAGCGGGAACATGTAGAATCGGATTACAGTCTGGGGACACTGCTTTGTCCTCCACAATCTGATGATGGGGACGGCGGAGCATGAATATTCATAGCCCCAGACGTTAATATTTTAGCATGCCAGCACCGTACGAGCCCCGTGCCAACTCCTGTTCACCTATATGGCAGTGTGAAACGCTGATCCCGCCTTTACCTCGCCACATTACCTTACCTCTTCCCTCTTTCCGCTCTCTATTTCATATCTGAATTACTGAATGGACAAATGGCTGCCTGCTAGAGAATCAGTGAAAATGATTAATAGCAGGGCTTGTTTCTGAGTCCTGTTAATGGCCGTGCAGCCACTCTGTATTCAGGGCTCACTCCTTTTTCACAGGTAGGGGGTAAAACTGCCTTCTGGGCTGCTGCCAGAGCATTCTTGAGGGAAGATAAATGATCAAGATCATACTTCAGCCCCTTGGTCATAAAGTCAATGTTACATTGACAAATTCCCCAAGTTTGTATGTCGTATAACTTCTGTAGCACTTTATTGACTTACTGACAGCAGTAGGCTCCTCAAAGGCATGCAAATTATGCTATTAGCTAAGCACAGGAGCAGTTTTGCCTTAATGACACAAATTAGTGATGATCGATTCATAAAAGTCCAGCTTTAGAGGTTATGTTGGATACAGGGCCATGGTGTGTGTTTGTTTCTTGTTTTGTTGGCTCAACGGTCGAAACCCGAAAGTATTAAGTTTCCATTAAAAGCAGAAAAGCAGCAGATTTCCTCATTTGAGAAGCTGAAACCATGCTGGGAATTTTTTTAGACAGCTGACCTAAATGAGGAATAATGACAGGGAGGAGTCTACGCCTGACCAACCCTAGCCAATGTCACGTTTGTTACGTTTGCCAAACTCACCAGTTTGTCCTCATCCGGGAAGCCTTTTCTTTTGTAACGCGAATCTTGAATGTGAAATGAATACTGTTTCAAAATACAAACTGGTAGTTAACAGTTAAATCTCAAATTTCACCCTGAAATAAAAGGACTAACTACCCGTGTTGCAATACAAGAACAAAGCTGTTTTTGTTTTTTTTTAATGTCCCCTACCTAGATCATCAGCTGGTGAGGATGCTGACTTTTTGACAGGGTATGCAGCTTTAGCCTTAGTGTATCATATTTACATGTATGGAGCCATAAAGTGCATATTTGATACAGGACCCACTGTTATTATTCAGAAATGAACCCTTTTATCGTTATTCTTGTGCATCGCTTATTTGCGATGTGGGAATGTGAAAGACAGAGGTAGAAACATTGACTGAGGAGATGGGGGACAACATGTTGGTGCCTCAGGATAAACATAACATTTAAGTTCAGCCTCTAAATATTTTAGCTTTTTAGTGATGAAAATCCTTTTTGTAAATTGCAGTCAGCAGCATGTCTACAGACATACTTGCTATATATCATAAAATTGTCTGCTTCTTCCTTTTAACAGCTCAGTGTTGATATGTTATAACCATTAGTAACTTTGGAACTGTAAGCTTTTATTTATTTAATTTTTTGTTTTGTTTGTTTAGAATTTCCTTGTAGCCTTACCTCTACCTCCGACACAGATCTCATTTAGTGGAGTGAGTTGAAAGTAAACCTCTTCTGTCACAAGGCTGCTGAAATTCTCAAAGTATACGTTGAGCTGGGATTCTACTGAAGGAGAGACATTTCCTCTGCTATCCATGTAACCTATCAGTCAAAACAAGGTCACTGCAGTGCTGATTTTCCCCGCTCTCTTGAGTCCATCGGTCATCCTCAGTGTGTCGCACTGTTAGGGCGATAAACACCCCCAAAGCACATTCATCACTTAGCCACTTGATGCCCAGCTCTGCAGCGCCCACAACGCCCACTGCTCCTAATGAGGAATAATGGGCTGTGTGACAAATAAGCTGTTCTCGGCGATGATAATAAGGGTTTTCACATACCTCATATCTCAGATGAACGTTGCCAGAATATCATTTTTCTGTAGATAAGAGGCGTAGCAGGGAAGAAGCTGCGCACCAGGCAGTGAAGGAGATTTGAAGGATTTTCTTACAAAATGCTGTATAATTTTTTGGGGAAAAATGACACTGGAATTCTTTAAACTTTGAAAATGAAGTGAGTGCATTATACTAAAAGCACAGCTATTTAATAAATGAACTATGATAATGATGTATAATAGATAGCTTTGATAAAATAAATGAAAGTTTCTAATTTGGCAGTCATTTTGTTATGGCAATCCTCCCGCTGGATTTAACATCTCATCGTGTTGTGTGCTTCTCAAATGGAGGAAGTCGCCTATTTACGCTGATATATGGACGTGCAAAATATACCACCGCCGGTATTCAGGTCTCTAAAGCATTACTGTGCTTCTAGTTCTTCCCCTTGCCTGAACTTCAAATGTTTTCCACTCTTTGCGGCTCTGTGTTCTGGTTGTTTTTGCATAATATTCTCACGGCATCTGAGCCATCTCAGTGTGAGGATACGCGGTGTGGCAGGCAGGTCCCCAGGGTGCTGCATCTGCAGGTGCTGCTGTGCAGTCTGCTCCTGCTTACCTGCTAGGTAGATGTCAGTTCAGCTCTACACATGCATGGACTTCTTTTAGATTATCCTTTTTGCATTGTTAAAGAATTGGGCTTTGTAGCAGGGTGCAGAAGGGGATAAAACATCACTTTATCATGGAAAACAGACTTGACAATTTATTGTGACAACAAATGTTTTATTGCCACTTCTGACTTTGGACACATCATTGTGTAGATAAGCATTGTATGTTGTATCGTGCATGTCACATTATTATCAGCTAATGTCCAGGCATTGTCTTGCACACAGCCGAGTTGTGGGAAGATGATTATATTTTGTCCTCGGGCACTAAGCCCCCACTCACGCCGCTAAGAACATTAGAGTTAATTGTGTGTCTAATCTTGAAAAATATTATGGCTTGGAAAATAAGAGACATAAGCAGAAGGTGGGGTGAATTTTGGATGGAGGAGGAGGGGGGGTAAAGCAGCTGTTGAAGGAGCCATTTTTAGCACCTCTATCTCATTGAAAAACATTACACATTGTCGACTGCGGGTATGTTGAAAAAGGCAAATAACTGTTGTCTGGAGAGAGCCTCTTTCTTGATTCTGTCCCACTCGATTTTGCTCCCTGTGGTGTTGATATTCAAGTCAGCCTTTGTCTGTTGTAGTCTGGTGTTTAGTCATCATAATAAATTATATAGTGAGAAATGGATTTGTTATTAAAAATGCCTGTTGCTGTGCACAAAATCCTGGTCTGAACAGTTTTTACAGGGGTATGATTACTTGTATTATAGATTTTAGAATTACATTAAAGCGGCTGTGTGGTGAAATTCCATGATGCAGGCTGAATCTTGTTAGAAGCGTTAAAGGAGTATTGATATAAAGCGACACAGAATTAGACCCAGAAAATCCCATTTCTTTTTTAACATTTGTTGCCTCATAATCAAGCTGTTGCTGAACTGGAGCCAAAGAGTGCGGTGCACATCCTGAATATCTCAAATCTGTAAAGAGGTCACAATTGAATGTAGGTTTTAATGTTAATCCAGACAGGCTCTGCCACTGTATATCTGTTCCCACATCTGCATACTGTTTATATGGCATGAAGCGAGCCTCACCATTACTCTGTTGTGCATAAATGTCAGTGTTGGAAATGATAAGATGCTGTCGATCTGCTTGCAGGTGTAGGACGAAATGAAGAAAGGAAAGCTACTGTGTGTGTGAGCTGTAGCATTTCTGTGTCCCTAATCTCCTTTGGAAATGTGAATGCAAGGAAACACTTTGTTTCATGAAAGAGCATTACATGAGATTAGATTGGATGAAACCTTTCCCCATGGGGGAATCATTAGCAGTAACAGAGCATAGAAAAATATACCCATCCAATCTTGGAGCTTGAACCTGTAAATGTAAAAATAGACATTTGGATGAGATTATGTCTTTGAATTCTCTTATTTAGATGGTGTTTGTTCTTCTGAATAAGGGGTTATAAATGCAGCATTTCAGCTAGTGGGTCAGGCAAACCAAAATGTCAGTTGCTGCCTTTATGTTAAAGCAAGTTAAAAGTCAAAGAGGGGAGTGAAAATGTATATTGCAGAATTAATTAGAACAGGTTTTCACTACATTCAGATTTCCATTTACAACCAGGGTCTAAAAGGAGTGTGGCTGTCTGCCACCTCCACTCTCTTCCATTAACATTCGTTAAAGTGGCCTTTTCCTCATCCTCCTGCCTCTGAAGTTATTACTCCTGGGTCAGTGCTGGATCTATAGGTATGATGACCGGGACATCTGTTACAGTTGGGTATAGAAAGGCTCACTGCCCGAACCACAGCAAGGTCAGCAAGCCACAACAGACATTTAATTACTGTAGTGCATCTCACCGCCACCATGTGAGGATATCGGCAGCTGGCCCGGTCGCCCTCCAGAGAGATGAGATTGAACTGAAAATAGCTCTGTGACTGGCTGGTTTATGATGGTCAAAATGCACATTACTGCATAACCTTAATCACAAG
This sequence comes from Terapon puta, assembly GCA_028564955.1. Lineage (NCBI taxonomy): Eukaryota > Metazoa > Chordata > Actinopteri > Centrarchiformes > Terapontidae > Terapon > Terapon puta. The sequence continues at coordinate 3,532,208 of JAOXYL010000078.1, forward strand.
TGCTGCTGTTTTAATAAGCAGGCAGACAGGGACAGCCAGGCTGCAGTTGTTGCTGGTAAGTTCCTCAGGAACCAGCTGTTAAGTGTCTTAATGGAGCCCATGTATAATTCATGGGCACACACAGAGCTCTGTGGCTGGCTGGTTGGCTTTCTCTGGGTGTCTGGTAATTGGAAGGAGAGGAGTAAACTCCCACCTCATCTCCAGTCACACTGGCACACAGCACCCAACTCTTTTTACAAGGTGTAGGGGAGCAGCAGCTCTCTGTGTAATGCCTCTGTGACAGGGCATTTATCTGATGAGAGTAAGAGGATGATTTATCAGTGACAGCTAGAGCTGTAACACAACTCTACAGCTAGAGTTGTAGATTAATGACCCATGGATACATAAAAAGAACCTGTGATTGCCTACAATGTCACCCAGCATTTTATCAACTAAAAAGTCTGCACTTCAGACTCTTATGAATCAGCCTTTAATGTGTTGTACTGTTAAATCCCAAGAGCTGGAAAGACCTTGTCAAAAAGAGATGTGAACTTTGTGTGGACATGAGAAGTCTGATGATGTATCTGCTATAAGATGAAGCGTGCCGGACAGACCACGTGGGACATGTTTGTCAAGGTGGGCGAGACGTTTTGAACGTCCGTCAATACGACCTGTTAAAATCACCACAGCACGCTAACTTAGCCATCCAGGTGTCATGCTTTCTCGATTTTTTAAAAACTGTCAGCATAAAATGTGTTGTTTTATGTTTGCATATGCAAACCACACCACACAAGGGGAGCAGCCGTCATTGTGCCGCGCCTGTGTTGCTTTCACCGAAATTATGTGCTTGCCAGCTTGATCCAGGATGCCCTATAAGTAGTATTTGGCGGCCTGTCTAGACTGCTCAGGGGCCAGACCTTTTTAGATGTCAGCAGAGCCATCAGGGAGTATGCTCGTATGGCAGGTTTCAGGCAAAAGCACTTTACTACATCCACTAAACACTCAACAGCCAGACGACCTTGTGGTGTCTTCTGAGGGAGTCAGGTTATCTAAGTGCCCCCTTTTTTTTTTTTTAAACTTGTCGCCATGTATGTTGAATTAAAGCAGATATTGTTTGGATTGTATCAAGTCATTTTGAGACACAAGGTGCTATGGACGTGCAATATTAATTATAGGCGTTCCTCTCAGCCAATAATTAAAAGAACATCTCACCTTGACTGAAGCAATGTTTCCACTGACAACAAAGGTTAAACCTGATTTTCCTGTTTGACCTGAAAGAGAACATTTACATTCCCTTTCCAAGGAATACACTGACTGTTTCAACCTTCACTAAGAAAAACAAAAGAACTTCACCTTATACTTTCATTAAATCCGACCTGATTCTAATTATGATCTGCATTTTTCTTGCATTAGGTATTCAGTGCATTTACACTCAGTAATGATCTCTCTGTTGGAGGAACAAGTGAGTGCTTCGATTCAGCTATTTCATCTTTGACTTCCTCTCTACACCAGGAGTACAGATGTGAACAAATATCTGACCGGTTTTCTAATATAACATACAAAGGATTTCCATAGCTCTAAGAAAACAGGAGGTTTTATTTTACTGCAGTCTGACAACAAACAGCCTCCAATTCTTAGATGAGCTCTTCTGCACAGCTCCGAGGTCAGCTTGTCATATTTTTCTAATGATTGTCATGGCAACTGATCTGAATGAATGTGTTTTTTATTGTGTATTTATAACAAAATGATACGATAGAAGTCAGAGTGGATGGTCATTTGGAGAAGTACACTATTACACACAGGGCAGCTTTTTGTGATTTGGGCTTGTTATTGTGTCGCAACCTTTTTAATACAAATAGGAACATCAGAATCAGATTATAGAGCAAAGCATAACTTAGCTGGTTTAGTGTTCGTTTGTGACCAACGCGAACAACATTCTGCATCATATTGTCATCTCGTCTGGTTGTCGGGTTGTCAGGTGTGCAACCTCCTCCTCCTGTTGTGTGTTCATAACTGTGAAATGATGAGTAAGCTATATTAACCTAACAGGGCCACCACTTTTTACTTGTGTTTGCTATGGCCAGCAATCGCAACCAGAAGTTGAGAGGCAAATTTTTAAATGGAATAAACCCTAAAGGATCAGTAGTGGTGGATGTTAGTGGAGAAGTCTGCTGTTTTTGCACTGGATTAAAACTGCCTTCACAGGAAAAGTGTATGGTATGTTCTCACAGCGCAGTCCTATCTCATTCAGTGTTGACTGTTCACTCTCTTTATGCGGGCTGTAGTATTAACCACACTTGCTGTTACCACGGTAACCATGAGTGCAACCAAATCAACCAGAACTGAAAATCTCAAGCATTACAACTTCAACGGCTCGATCATCTGCGCTTGAATGTCGCTAAGAGGAAAAATGACAGACTGTTACAAACATTGTCATGCAGTGTTTGTTGACAAAAGGCTCATTTTAATGTGCTCCTTGTTGCCGCCTTGATTAGAAACTGAAATAGATGAGGAAAGATGTTTGCACAACTGCTTTTAACTGGGTTGGTTGGGCTCCTTATTGCATCCCTCGAATCAGCTTTACTTTCCCATCTCTTGGAAAATAGCACAGCTGCTGCTCTTTGATTCAGAGGCAATTTCATGCTCTGGAGTCCAATTTAATGCGAGTGTAACGTATATGTCGATGTACACTGTGTTTAATGTTTTCTAAAGGAGTTTATATCCAGTTTGCAGTGATCAGCTCGCTAAGGGTTTTGTTTTTGTGTTTTTTTTATTTTATTTTATTTTACAGAAGCTTGAATCATCCAGATGGATTTAATTAGGGTCAAAATAACAAACCGTTCAGTTGCTGCAGCATGAAACGACCAAAATCTCCAATCCCCTTTGAATCTCAGTTCTGCGACTTTAATGGGCTTATTGCATTTATTTCTGCTGTCCAAACTCTCTGCTCTTCTCATGAGTCTGACAAGCCTCATCTCATGCACGGTTAAAGAACCCAACATGGAGAATAAATACCGTCATACTGTGTCATGACCAGAATTGTAGGATTGCCTCATTTTTGTGCAGAATAGCTAAACTAGTGCAGCAGAGTTATTTTTAACATTCCCAATCGCATCTTGTCATTTAACGTGGTATGCAGAGCCGGAGTGGTTGTTTTTTTGAGCTTCCTCCTCATGTCTAGGCTGAGAGTGCGAGCTGGAGGCACGAATAAACCCAGCGGTCTTTGGTTAAGCTGTAACAACAGCTGACAGTCAACGCCTGCAGCTTCCTACAGGGCTCAACACTCAGGTGCATTTACTACACCTGCCTTCAAGAACCTCTGAGTGAAGAAGAGACTCCAGCCTCTGAACATCGGGCCTGTTTCACTGCCTGTGCTGAGAGGGAAAGAGAGGAAAGAAAAAGGATTATCCATCTTGTTATCTTTTAACAGCAGTCTTATCTTGATGTCCTGCTGTAGTGTCTCCCCCACACAGAGGACAGGAAGGGGCTGTCTGTGTTGTTACACTTTCACAAAGACCTCATTCTGCCTGGTCGGGAGTGCTTTGGATTCAGGATGAGAGGGTTTAAAAAGAAGGGATGTTATAAATGCATTTGAAAAGGAATTGATGTTTTAGCAGTTATTACAAAGTACTTTGCCTCTATGCCATTTTTGTCCTCAGGGAGCTTTCAGCAGAAATCATTTTTTTCACTGGAATAGGCTGTGTGGGTCCTTTAGCCTTTGACAGCACGCTCTGTGCATTTATAGGACTGTGTATTTTCTGCCAATGTCCAGAAGACCACCATCATGCAATGTCCTTCAGGCAGGGAACCTAATTTTAGACTACAACCTAGAGGAAACAGTGTGAGCAAGGCAGACTCATTGACTGCCTCCCAGCTAATCTAGCAGACCATACATGCCTCTGCACTACACTGAAAATAAGTACGTCTACCGTAGGCAGAGGTAATATCTTAATCTGCAGGAGCTGACCTTCCACACAATACATGAGAAAATGAACCGTGGCTGAGGTAACTGAGTGTCTTCATAGCAGTGTTTAACCAGAGTCGGGGCTAATTTGTCCTGTGAAATAATTTGCTTATCATCGTTTATTTTCTGTCTTCTATGGAATTTCAATAGTGGACAGACTTAAAGTGCAGCATATTTTAAAACTTTATCTAAAGGGAGGAACCAGAGGAATTCACAGGGAGGGATTCTGGTTTGAATTCTTGATATTTTACACTGAGCTGTCTGCAGTCTGGCCTCACACCTTAATCCCTTTAGTGGTTTGGCAGTGAGCCATAAGAGCCTTTACCTCCATAGGTGTTTACTTTACATACATTTTGTGTATATGTGACTGGATTTACCACGTAAGCACTTTTTGGGTTAAGTAAAAACAAGTCCTCCGATGACTGAACCAACAGAGTTCTTAGTGTCAGTGATTTGTTGCAGATGGTGTGAGGAAGTAGTTTGTTACCGCTGAGAAAGGCAAATCTGGCTAAACTTGCGCTGTTCATTTTCATAGCCCCTGTTTGTTTAAGTGAACACGGTGCTGTGAAACATTCAGACCACCTCATACTGAGCAGGTGAAATAGCTGAGCTCTTGAAATTCAAGAAATGTGAAACTGTTTCTGAGTTCTGAGTTTTTCGCAAAATTCCATCACTAATGACGTTGAAAGCCTTGTCAGGAGCTCCAGAGAGGACTTCTAATCCCTAATTTTCCCCTGTATTTCAAGGGGAACCTTCTAGTATGATATTCACGCTCTGTTGCTTTAAGCAGACTTCTTGTGCGTTCACCTCTCTGACATAATTAAACACAGCCGTGAGAAACCTTTGTTTGCCTCCGTATGCTCCCACTTTTTGCTGGTCTTCTGCGCTGCAAATGTGCCTGTGAGTTCGCATGTTCTCTAAACCCCACATTATCTGCATCAACTCACCAACACGTACCATCCCACAGTTAAACCCACTCTGTGAGTCCATCCACAGCTGAATGAAGTAGCTGCAGTCTGCTTAACTTGTGTCTCGGTGTTTGATCAGCGATGCTGCCTCCTGATCACAGTTGGCATTCTGCCCCGGGCCCGGACAAAGGCTGGGGCTGGGGCGCCGACAGGGGCCTGGTCTGTATCAAACACTTTATTTGTTTTGGGGGATGGGGGATAGGATAGACAGCGGCATGGCTGCCTCCCCTCAGTGCAGAGAAACTCCTGTGGTAGGGGAGATGACTACACCCCACTGAGACATTTGGCTTTCATTATTTTTGGGTCATTCTAAACTACTGGAAGCTTGGAACGCCAGCCAAAATATTTTTAAACTGTTTTTAAAACTTGTCAGGAATAAAAGTTCACAAACATGTCTTACTTCCCCGGTGTCCTCCATTAGACCTTTACATGCTTCCGAAGTGAACCTTTTTATAAATCGGTGAAACTGTCACTGTACTAAATGAACCATTTTTGGCTCTACTTTTCCAAACCACCGTTGAAAAGATGGTCAGAGATGGTCAGAAATGCATGTCATCACATCAGCAACATGCGATTGCAGTGTCTCTAATCTTCCGTGCAGATTATGCAAATAAAAACGTTGTGTGCAGCCTCAAGGATATTCTGTCAAGTCAGCTGGATAGCAAGCCTATTAAGATGCAATCTAACATTGATGGCATACTTAGCAGGGACTCCACTAGTGGGCCGACAGGTACCTGACTCACAGATGTATGTATATGTGTGTCTGTGAGGCATATTTCTGTTTTGCACCATTTCTCAAGTCATGCAAACTGCTTTCACATGTCCACTAATTGCTTGCAGGGAATTGTTTTGGCATTTCCCCCCTTGCAAAGTGAGGAGGACATGATTTTGTAATTACTCCTCTGGCATGTCTGACTGCAGAAAACACTCCAGCTGTTCCATGTTTGTATCTCCTTTGTGTCACAACTACATCTACAGAGAGGCATTCTCATAAGCTCCGCACACCAATGTATGTCTGAACACCTCATGTCCTGCACCTCCATATCCCTCTGCCTCTCGTTTGTTTTAATTTCCTGGCACACTTGCTGTTGTTTCTCATGAGGGTGTTATCAGTAGGCTATCTGTGTGCTGCTCCATGGACTGGCATCCTGCCTATCAGCTTTATGGCACAGCCAGCCCCCATATTGTCACCATCTCCCTGTGTCCCTGGGCTTCAACAAATCCTGAAGGACACAGGCCTTTTAAATGTGTGTGTGTCTGTGTGTATGAGTGAGATAGGGACAGAGAGAGAGAGTGTGTGTGTTTCCACAGGTCTTGGAGACAATGGAGACAGTGAGGTTCTTATCTGACTCTTCAGGGTTCTTTAGATAAATTTACCTCTCCACTGCGATGGGGGAAAGAGGGAGCAAGGGATGTAGGGTTGGCCTGAGTTGCTTTTAGTGCTTGGTGTCTAGCTTTAGAACAATTCACGGTGGTGGAAAGGTTAGACAAGCAGCAGCTGCTTAAATCCACTGTCCTACACCTTGTCAAATGCTAATGCATTCTATAAATAAGAAGTACAAATCCCAAGGCCATGATGTGAGAGTCCCTGTGATGAAGACTACCTTTTTGATTAACCGACCATTAACAACAGGCCGTGTGGATTTGTCTCTCCTGTCCCCTTTCCCCTCTCTCTCATTCCTTCCAGCTGTTCTTTATTCTCTCAACTGTTCAGAGACATCCGGTTTTAAAAACCCGATGGTGAGATTACAAATCTCATTTGAATGTCTGTGAAATATGATCAAAGTGTCCTGTAATAATGAGTTTATTGTGACAACAGCCACAGGGAGACAAACATATTGGTAAGCCCAGGCTTTCATGAATTAAGTAATTAAATCTGAATTACTGTCACTGTCACTGTTGATACACACGGATACATGTGGCCATTTGGTTGCTGTGGACATTCACAGCAATGGCATTAGCCACCGCCCCCAAAGGCTCGTCTAAAAGCTGTCAAATGCTCAGGCGGTCGGGTAAAGTGACTGTCATTCGTCACCCCTTCATCATTTAATGTTCAATTATGTCAAAACAGCCTTTAGGTCATCTGCACTGGGAATTGATGGCAGCGCTGTGTGGCAAGTGGAGCTTTCAGGCTGCATTACAGCACAATCAGCATGGTTCAACAATCCCAGCCCTCTGCAACACTAAATAAACCACAGCCAAGCTTGCTCTCAGGGCACCCACGTTGCCTCAAATTGAGAATTTCCAGCGGGGGCACTGGGGCGAGCATTCTGAGCCTTCTTTTTGAGCAGCAACCAAGTTATGAAGTTATCCTCTGCTGTGCCCGAAATAATTGATGTTCCTCTGCTCGGTCACAGGGGATTGGCTTGACTGTTTGCTATGGGGAAAGCTGTGCTGTTTAATTTGCTCATTTCAGAGCCCCCCAGACTGCAGTTTTACCATAATGAATCACTAATGTTCATCCCACCATCATTGGCCGTCAAGGAAAATGTGCCACGCTCTTCAAAAACTCTGTCTGTTGTTTTCTCTTTTGTTTGTTTGGCCTCACTAGTGAGATGCTTTCCACTCACTTGGTTGAAAATAATGCTTTGTTTTCAAGGTTGTTTACTGTGTGTATATGTGTGTGTTTTCAAGGAGCACTAAATTCAAAATATTTCCACTTGCATTGATCCGTTTTCCTCCCACACACACACTACACATCTCTTTGTTCTGAGCTATTTGGCTGAAACACTTCAAATCTGACTGAAATACTAAACAACGCTCTCACTGCCACTGAAGCTTACATCAGACTAAATGCGGCTGCATTAAGGACTTGCAGACCCTAACGAAGGTAAACATGGGTAAAATCCCAGTGCGTCATCCCCCTCTTTCACCTACCCAGGCTTTGTCTTGTTCCTGTTTTTGCATTGTGAGCCGTAAATAGCAGCTGCCTTTATCTCCCGTTGGTAAGACTTGGCTTTTCAGACTTTACTCCCAAGGATGCTCTTCAGGTCAGAGGGTGGAGAAAGAGGCTTATGATCCACTGTGGCCCCTGCCAAGGCTCTGAGGGTCTTTAGCTTGGCTAGCGTAAGGGTCAAAGAGGTTAGCCTGTCTAACACTTCCCTGGGTTCAGAGTTTATTACTGTCTGCTGAAGCTACTCCTTATACCACACCGCTTAACCTCATGTCTTCCTCCAAGACCTCTGACAAAAGAGTTCTGTATAAATGGTATTCATGCTTAAAAAATGTATCTACATGGCAGTGACATGAAGCTAATCTGTCCTGTCTGCACACTAGAGCTACAGTAAAATGAATGGGCCAAACCGATATTAGCATTACTGATATGTAATTATATGTAAGTGTATATGTCAGCTGTTTAGAAACTCAAAACCACTGAAGTGAGTATTTTTCACCAGACTCTACTGTAGACTGGTAATGCCCATCACAGGTTATTACTACTCAAAGTGAAGTCTACACACTGCTCTTTTTTTATTTAATCACATATCAAAAAACTCTTAGGCATCATTTTTATTTTACTATGATTAGAAACAAACAGAAAAACAATCAGTTCCTTACAGTTAGAAATTATTGATTCATTTTCTGTGTGACTCAAATCAAATCAAACCAAATCAAATCTGCAAATTAATCTCTAGTGAAACTATGCCTGTGCGTACTATGGTCCTTTTGGAATGAAGTTCTGTGAATGGTCATAAAGATGTCAAACTATAACAGATTTGAGCAGGAGTTGACTTCCACATACGCTTTTCAATGGTGAAGAAACGTTAACTTCCCTTTTTATAACTCTCCCGTCTATTTCCATCGACTTAACCTCTTTCTCCCCCTCTGTTTATCTACCTCTCTGTCTCTCTGTCTTTCTCTCTCATGCCGTCTCTTAAACGCCACGGCAACCTTCTCCGAGGGATTGGTTGCCAGGAGACAGGATTCGCTCCCCATTGTATGCCGACAAAGGTGGAGGGGGTGGGTGGCAGGGTTACAATCAGCAGGACCGGAGAGAATCGGAGGCCTAGGGGACCGGCACTCCACAATCGTGGGTGTGTTAGAGAGGGGAAGGACAGGCGGGGAGGGACAGTGAGGTTGGGTGGGTGGGTGTGGGGGTGGTTGTTAGCCAGTGAATGGCAGTGGGGGTATTGGGTGGAGCGCGCTGACACCCTAAATTCCTCTTGTTCATTCCCGGTCTCCCAGTGACCACGCTGGGATGTGCTGTGTCAGACACTGTGGTCGAGACCAGGGGGAGAGAGACGCTCACACACGGGCAGCCGTGAATAGTTATTAAGACAGACTTTTTAATTAGCCAGCATGCCCTCCCCCACTGCTCTGCTCCCCTGCTACGCAGACACTCACACACACACACACACACACACAGATAGTAGGACACACTCTTACTACAACAGCCAACACCAGGCTCAAGGAAACTGTGTGCATCTAGTGTACATGCATGACTGAATTTACCAACAGTCGATTTTTCATAGTTTCCCTCAGACTGTAATGATGGTCTCTCTTATCAACCGATTATATTACCTTGGAGGAAGAAGGCCAGTTTGCTTTAGCTCTGGTGCCATTACTCTAAATAAAGACTGACGGTCACCCTATATAAGCCAGTGATTATATGGAAGGCTCTCTAACTGCGGCAGACTTTGAGCTCAGTGCGATCATTTCTGTCACGTGCTTCAGGGTTCACACACTGTATGAACAGTATGTGTTGATAGTTAATGATCAACACTGTGCTTCCTTTCGGAGCATTCATCCAGGGTTATTTGTGTTATTTCACTATGAGCAGCTAGTTGAAGGGGAATTTTCCCAGCCACTCATGTTGAGCTCTTCTACTGATCATAGGTTTTGTTCCTAACAGCATAATTATTATTATAATTTTGTTAAATTAGCCACGATAATTTGTTATCTTAAAGACCCTGAAAATATTTTTTTAAATCATCCTCTCAAAATGAGTAAAGGGCCCTTAGACGAACACATAATTTTCTACCTCAACAGTCTGAACAGATTTCCTTTTAATTGTAATTGTTGTTGTAACTGCGTTATTGTCACTGATTTAACGTGGGCACGACTCCATTCAACTCAACATCAGGTTTTAGTAACATTTAAAAAGTGTGATGACAGTTTGGGGCTCATGTTTCCATACTACTGTCCATCAAATCTGACTAAACCACAAGCAGCTCATCTCAGTTTGAATGCTTTTAAAGATTCAAGATAGTCTTTATTACCACAGCGATGAAATTCACATTGTAACAGCAGCGAGACACAGTGGAAATAACAATATGAAACTGCAAAGCAAAGGCATAGAATAATATAAGATATCAACATAAAAATCTAAAAAGATAATAATATCTAATAATTATAATTACACCTGTAAATAGTACAGAGAGAATGATTTGAATTGATGTTTTGAAAAGTATACCTTTAGGTGCACACTTAAATAATATGCAGTGTTGTAGAGAAACATTAAAAATGTGAAACAACATTTTACATTTCTTTCGTGGTTCAATCCACGTCAGTTCACACATCTTCAACAAGTCTTTGTGATTTCGTCGTTGTTTATTCCTAATACATTGTTGTTAGGCAGCCGTTGATTTGGCTGGGCTTAGCCGCACTCCTGCTGCCCTGTTTACAGGCTTCATTCAATTGACTTTTTATTAAAATGATGAAAAGGATTGTTTTTCACTGAGCTCCTTCCTCCATTATAGTGATTTGCATTTCATAGAAAGGATGGCCATCTGGGTGCTTGTACGCAAAGTGTAAAAATGTGTCACTTTTTCCCCCTCACTAATGGGTGTGTTACTAAAGATAATGATCATTTGTAATTTAAGGTCCAGGAAACGTGTCTTTATCTGTGTCATTGATATTACTAGAATATTTTTCTCTTAAAGCCTCTGAAAAAAACTCTCTCCCTTCATAATATCTAACATTTCTTTTTTGGGAAAAATAAACTTGCATTTTTTTCCTCACTTTATTCATATATTGGTAACACAGGACTGAGCGAATGTGGTTTGACCAAATTTAATTGACAGCAACTAAAGCAAAAGAAAACAACGTCCAAAACATTGCTAAACTGCATGGTGATACATAACATCACCTTTTTCCAACTGTGCCCCACCCACCTCAGGGCTTTAAGAAAATTAACGACAAAACGCAAAACACAAAAATAGCCAAAGCTGTGTGTGTTCATGTGGGCCCTCGTCAATCATTGTAAGAGGATGATTGAAAATAAAGGTTTTTATTTTCAGGGCCTTTAAACATTACCCGCCTGTCCTGCTTAAGTTGCTGATCTACTGTGACATTTACAAAAGTAACCTCTTTATCTAATTTGCATTTACCACAGCTTCTCTCTCAGACTAAAATCTCGCAGTAGCTGGTCTTAACAGGTTTATACGTAGATTCCTGTCTGTTGATTGAATGTTGAATTAACCTGAGATTACGCTCATGGTCTTATGTTCCACCGGCTTGGTGCTCCTGTCACCTGAGCCTGCAGACAGGCAGCTTTATAAGCAAACACACCTGTCAGCAGCGGAAGAGAAGCTATCCTGAAGTGGCACTTTTTCCCATTTGTTTGGCGCTGAGTGGAAGAGTCCTCTGGCTGAACTGTAATTTAAACAAATGCTGTCGAAGGCTCCAGAGGTCCGTTATTGATTGAACAGGTACATCAGACAGTGTCCCTTATTACCCGTCACAGAAACCAGCCTGACAAACTGTTCCAGCTGAATACTTTCTTTTTTTCCACAGAATGCAATTTTCTCTCCTTTTTGTAGGCAACTTTGAAAAATGCCCTGGCTTCTTTAAGTGCTTGATGAATTGACACAGCTTTTCGTCATGCAGATGCCAAGCTGCGTATGCGTTTTGACAGTGATAGACACATATCTCAGTCCTCTCCGTAGTGCTCCCCGTTTCTCTTGCTTCCGCTGAAGGCGATGGATCGCTCCCATCAAGGGCGTCTGTCAAAATCTGTGGGCTGAAACGACCAGCTGCAGCACCGGCAGCCGGGGAATAAAACTATGCTTGTGCTTCGCCACCGTATCAAGTGCTTACAGGCTCTGAGCTTCAACAATAGTGGGTGTGACTGAGACTGTCACTCTCTATATGTGTGTAAGCCTCCGTGGTGTATTTTCATTGAGTTGTTGACCACCGGCCGGGAGGGAAGCAAAGTCTGGGGCTGAAACAGAGCTGATGGACACGAGATGCGGCAGGCACCTCAACCTGTAGCTTTACCTTGAGGGCCGGGATCTAGAAACTTCTCTCACGCAACCAAGCACGTGGCCTCCGCTCTGTCTCCATGTCACAATCACCACAAATTTTTTTCATCATTCAAGTCACATATCCTCAAATGTCACCTTGACCTTGAGCGCACTGTTTGTACATCTAAATTAGAGGCAGTGCAGCCAACAGAGCTTCGGGTGCTGTTCTGCCGAGCGCCCTCCTTCATGTCTGCCACCTGCCATGTCGTCAAATGAATAAAACAAAGGTAGTGCTCAGGTGGGTTGCTAGACAGAAGGGGTTGCAAGCTTGTGTAGCAGGATTTAAAGTGTGATTATAGCTGTAGCTCAAACCCCCTGCACGACAGTACATCATACATAATGCACTTTGAACACTAGATTGCACCCCCTTTGTGTTTATATAGGCGCATGTGTGCTTGTTTGTTTGTCTTTTAACAAAACCTTGCCATCAAAAAAGAAATGTTTCCGGGAAGAGAAAAGAGCGTTTAGCGTTGGCAGGTTTGGCTCCTGTTTAACCAATTACCTTTGCACATTAGAGTCAGCCCCATTTGTCAGTTAGTGTGAACGCTGCCTAAATGAGTTGCAGATGCAGCAAAGCAAAATGCCACGGCTTTTTTATGTTTTCAGAATTCTTTATTATCAGCAGAAAATTTCAGTTACATGTGTTTGGTGTCATTTGTAAGACTTGATAAGTGTTACACATCCACGGTGCTTTTCAGCAGCAACATATTGTGGTGATTTTTTTTTTTTAAGCTGTTCTCCCCCCGCTCGCTGACTGGAAGGTGGCAGGCTGTCAGAAGGATTTTAATGTGTCGAGGCAGCATGTGACAACTCCATTCTCTATGGACTGTGTTCCTTGCCGCGGCTTAAATCTCTTATTGAATGGAGAATCTTAACCCAGTTGATGTCACCAGGAAATTATGTTTATTCGTTCTAAGAATAAATGCTTCAGCGTCTGCTCCAGTTTGGTGATGGGCTACAGTTTCTTTATTATTATCACCATTCCTTCAGCTAAGCCATGTTCTGCTGTATTAGTCTTTTTTTTTCTCTCTGCTATGATTTACATTATGCATATTTTAAGAGATGCTTCTCAGACAAGATGTAACCATATTTATTTTATGAAGAGTACACTCCTCGAATCAAAACATTTGACAGCTGACTCAAAGTGTTTCTGTAAAGCAAGTCACTACAAACCATTTTCATCAACTTTGCATTGAAATGATATTTAGACCCAAGCAACAGAATTTTCCATGACCAAAAAGTAAAAAGTCGATGTTGTGAGCAACTGTTCATCACAGAGGGAGTTTTAAACAGAATGTTACGACTACGACTGCGTGATCTCACCTCGTTTCTTAGTCTTAGTAGAAGTCTTTTTCTTTTCTGAAGCTCACTGCAGCCCGACATTAATCAGAGGTTTATCCCCTTTGGTCTCAGAATGGACTGAAGCTATTATGAACAAAGAAATACACTTTATAACAGTTGAAGCAAATGCTGATTTGACTGCCAAGTCAGAAACGGATACGGCTGAAATTGCATGAAAAGAACTTTATATAGATGAAAAAGGAGCGCCTGGTAAGATCTCTTTCTGAAATGCTTGCAGTAAATTACGGTGGGCTAATTAACTGTGTGGGTGTTTTTCTTTCTAATAAAGAGCTTAAAGTGGGCATCAGTATGTCTGTAAAGAGTCTGAAGTGATGTTGATATTCTCACGGTCAAAGGCTGGTATAAATGAACGTATGAAAATGAAAGTATGCACTTCTCAAATGTACAAACATGTCCTACTATCTGTTAAAGCTCTGTTTAGCTTTGCTCCTGGTTTCCTAATTGCCTCCATTTGCTGAGCCTCTAGTTCTGAATTCAGAGTGTCTGCAAGCTCAATGTTTTCATGCATGCTGCAGTGTTGACATTAATTCCCTCTGCTTGTGTGTCTCTGCTCAGGTTTGGCCTCTGGTCTAGAGATTGTATCCACGGGGCCGACATCCATAGAGAAGGCCAGCGGTCAGAGTGTGAAGCTGGACTGCCAGTTCACTCTGGCCCCCGAAGATTCTGGACCTCTGGATATCGAATGGAGCTTGTTGTCCTCTGACAACCAGAATGAGGACAAAGTGGTACGTATGGCCATTCCCCATTAGCATTGATTATAGTTTTATTTCAAAGAGAGCGCATGACTGTGTTTGAATGTTATGAGTTTGTCAGCTGCTATTTATACCCAAAACTTCTGTATGTAGTTTAAGAAATTCTCTCAAGTGCTTTTCAACAGTACACCATGTGTAAAAAGTGATTTATCATCGGTTCACACTCACACAGTGTGTAATGTTTTGCACAAATCTGTTCTGTCATTTTGCTGCCTGTGGGTTTGTATGTTGTGCAAGACATGAAATATGATACAAGTTCTGCTCTAGGTGTGTATTTTCTCTGGGGTTTGCAGTGTAACATAGGAAGTATACAGTACAAGGCTAATGTAATTTGAGCCACAGTACTCCTATTGAGCATTTGTTCTCCACTGCGCTCTCACAGACTCACAGTGAGAGCGATGGGAGCTCTCTTTATCTCAGGCAGTGTCTTTCCTTTCCAGCATGGCCCTCAGCCATGGAACGGGAAGACTACACGACTCCACAGGATCCCCACATGCCCTCGAGGCTTTCACAGCCATAGAGACAGATTCTTGCCGCAGATCGTTCCAGTGGTGTGGTCCTCTCCCGTGGCTCTCTACCCCCCCACCTCCCACCTGTCACAAAGCCTTCTCATCCTTCCCCTTCCACTTTTTTTTTCCCCACTGTATCCTGTGGCTTCCGTTTTTTTTTCCGAATGTTAGAAATAGGTCACAAGCTCATCATTTGGCTTCTCTGTCTCTGTCGTCCACCCACTGTCTTCTCTGTCCACTGACCAGTCCTTCTCTCGCCCAGGTAGACCTCTTTTGGTCACTCCTTTCTTTGTATTTGGAGTTATGCCATTGCAGTGACACCAATTACACCCGTCTATCTGTTTGAAATATTAATCTCAGTACCTTTTTAAACTTTCATTTTTCCATTGTCTCAATGATGATACAAGGGAGGATTCAGTGTGGGTGGTTCCACAGTAGACCCTCTTCTACTTCATGCATGAATGCAGCTGTAAAAGCATATCAAATTGCATCTGGTTCCATGGTTTATTGTCTTTATTACGTGCCATTTTGCTGAGGTCTATCCACACGCCCATTTATGTTGCCGAACCTTTGTAGGAATTTAAACAGGTCAGACATCTCTCTCTGAACGTATTTGTTCTCCTTGACCTATCACATTTTGCTCGCTATATACACACACACGCGCTCACATGCATATAGCCTTGAACCAGTATGAAGTCATGCTCAGAGCAACTTCTTTGTAATTAGTGGCATATTAATTCCAAGGAGCTGCTTTAATGTATGTGACAGTGTTAAATAGGATTAGACCGATCTGCAAGGACCAAAGCTACCAGGTCAGGCAAGGAAATGAGAATGAAGGCTAAACTTTATAGCCAGAGGCTCCCAGATGCTCAGAAAGCATGGTGAACCTTTGCTCACATGGCTCGAGATGGCCGCTCTTAAAGGAGCAGCCATTGTCAGATCAGACTTTAAAGTGGAGAACTCGTCAACAGGGTCATATAACTGGGATCTGGAAGCCCTGTTTTTACGAGCAGGGAGATGGGTCATCTAGAGTGCCTGGCATGTGCAGATAGCTCTTACTTTAGGAATGCTGGTCATAATAATGAAGCGTCTTCTCTAGATGCTTTTTTCTTTTGCATTGATGCAATCAGAAGTAATGCCACAGCATTATCCATTCAGTCCAGTATCTGGTGGGGAACGATGGCCTCCTTCATCTGACATACCCCACATATCATCAGGGCCTTTTTAGGACTGGTGAAGCATAGCTAATGCATGTCGCTTTGTTGGGCTAGAATGAGGGATGCCAGACATGCCTACAGTAACAGTCATTTGCATTTGGCTCTCATTGCCTGGCTACAGATTAGCTGAAAGAAGGGTGTGCCCTGAGTATTTATCAACCACTGTAAGAACAACAAAGAAAACAATTATGAAAGCTGAATCTGAATGGTGAGAATAGGAGAGGAATTTGCCCAGAAAAAATACAATAAAAATACATAGCTTCATCCCATGTCGTACAAATTGTCTCTTTTGTCCTTGAGCGCGGCAGCAGAGCCTTTTGTTTTCCAAAGTTATTGCAACACGAATTTGTGCATGTTGACAAAGTGTTGGAGGATTTGACAGGAAGCCATGACTCTGTTTGGTGAGAATTACGCTGTTTGTTTGTGCATCAGAGATGGCTGCGAATGCTCCCGGCCACATTTAGTAACATTCTCTGTAGCCTCAATGTCGAAGGACACTTAATCCCATTTCCAGGTTGGGACGCTGTTTCAACCTTGCGAAGCAGTTTGGAACAGAGCTGCGCCCGTGAAAAAGCGCGTGGCAGCAGCTCCTCAAAGCCGTTCAAGTTAAAAGCACACAGAGAGGGAGGCTCTGCAGGTTGTACAGGTTGTTTAGAGTACACAGGTATCGCCGCTCTTTGCTTTGCCTCTCAAATGATCTGCACCTCTTCCTCTTTCCTCCGGTGAGCAGCAGCATCACATGACAATGACCTCATCTTTACATGTGTCCGATGGAACTGCGCCTGGCCAATAGAGGTCTTCTACCTCTGTAGCATGATATGTCCACTGAGAGCAGCCAGGCCAGGTGGTGATTGTATCATTGAGTGTCCTACCTGTTATGAAACGCAGCACACAGACAGTGGTGCTCTTCTGTCCTCTTCAGCCCCCGCCAGCTTGTCTAGTCATTTGCCCTTTTCATTTTCATTCCCCAGGCTCTTTATGGGATTTTTTTCATTGGATCATGATTCTCAAGGTTATTGTGCAGTTTTTTTTTTTTTTTTTTTTGCTGGAGGTGTGCATGTGTGTAAGCACTCCCATCTGTGTGCCTGTGAAGTGGCTGAGCCCAAGTGAGAGTTCTCGTCTGGTTGAGCTTGGGGCAATTTAATTTCCTCTCCCCCACAGTCTCATCTGGCATATTTCTGTTATTACTGCTGATGGTCTGATCCCCGGTGAAGTCAGAAGGATAGGTTTCCCTCCCCGGAGAGCCCATAGGAATTTTAACTGCATTACCTGTTTACGTGGCTAATATGTACAAGATGAACAAGGCGCCCATCGCAAGGACGCCTGCCTCTGCCTCGTAGCTCCACTCGTCTTCCAGTTGGAAATGGAGCAGAAAGGCAACTTGCCGCAGACGCACCAGAGTCTCACTGACTCTGTTTCCCTTTGTTTTGCTGCTCTCGTGCTTCCTTTGAGTGCTCTGCCTCCTCTGATGGGTTCATTATTCCTCCTCTCCTCCTGCCATGTTTAGTCTTTTCCTTTCTCCTCCTCTCTACCCAGGGGTATTGCTGCGCGTACGCCTAGTGTTGATCGTGGCACAGAAAAGCCTGTTGAAGATTGTCTCCATGGAAATGTGGAAGAATATGCCAGTGTTTATGAAAGAGAATGAGAACTCTTTTCATTTTTGTTTGCATTTCTTTTACCCTCCTTGAGTTTTTCCTTGTGTTTTTGTTTTTTTCTCCCCCAATTGCCTCCACCACTACCTATGAACTTTCTTGTTGGCTCCACCTGGCCTTTATTTCCAGGCATTTCCTTGCTGCTTTCAAGATCCAGATTTGTGTGTGTGGGGGGGTGTGTGTGTGCGCACGGACATGGTGGTTGGGCCGATTTGAGGGCTTCAGCTCTTTGTTGACACAGCAGGTGTTGATTTGACTCAACAGTGGTTGCTTTGTTTGTTCCACCTTCATTCTTCTTAAGCAGAGAAAGGGCAGAACAGCACAGGCTGCCAGACTGAAGGGCATTGCAGAGATAAAAGAGAGGGTGCTCTCTCTCTTCCATATATTTTGGTTGGTTCAGTGATCAAGGCCTTTGCTTTAAGGAAGCGCACAACAACTCATTTCAGGGCCTTTGTTTTATTTGTTTCCCAGAAAGGCTTTTATTTTTATATTCATGGAAGTCAGATACAGCACGTCTTTTCAAGTTTTAACTCTTAACTCTCTTTTTCTTTGGTCCAGGTGATCATGTACTCTGGTGACAGGGCCTATGAGGACTACTACCCCCAGATGAAAGGCCGCGTTCACTTCAACTCAGCTGACCCCAAGAACGGCGACGCCTCCATCATCCTGACGGGGCTGAAGTCAACTGACTCGGGCACCTACCAATGTAAAGTGAAGAAGGCTCCCGGTATCCGCAGCAGGAAGATGCTGCTGATCGTCATGGGTGAGTGGAGCAAACCACTGAACACACTCCGGTATTAGGCGAGCAGCCTTTTTTTCCCCACACAGGAAAAATGCACCAGATCACACGCCCTTTGCCCTCCTTGGCTGTTTTGATGTAATCTCCTCTAAAATCGAGTGCATAACCTTCCCAAAGGCTGCAGAGCGTTGCCCCCTGTGTGATACAATTCTGTGCTCGCCCTGGATGCTCTGTGATTATATCTGAAAATCCTGATTTTTGTCCTTTTTAATGTTAATTTAAAATTTCTCACAAATCTTAGTCCTGATGAACAAAACTATTATTTTGCTTCTTTTTCAATTGCGGCTTGTGTGTGAAATCTCTACCTATATAAAACGAATGAAAACGTTAACTCCTTAAATAGATAAAGGTAATTTAAACAAATAATTTATGATATAACAAATCCTTTTAAAAAATGCAGACAAACCGCAGAAATGGAGTGTATGCACTCAGCTGGCCTTTTATTGCACAGGATGAGATGGGTGACACATCAGAGTTGTATAAGTCAGATGATTCACTCCCTAGGCAAACACACACACACACACAGTGGCCTTGCTGATCGGTCAACTGACTAAATGATGTCGAAAGTGAATCGCCTCCCGAAACTGCCTGGTATTTGCATATGGGAAAAACAAGCCACATGCGCAGCACCGGCCTGTGTTGTAAGCTGTGTGTTGTGTAATTATTGCAGGCCTGTTATCACAATGGGTTTCTCCTTTCTAAAGATGGGGGTGGCTCAGAAAATGGCAACTGTTCCTGTTGACATGACATGATGTGTACAGAAGTGACTGCACCAACAAGCTCAACCAGAACAGGTTTCTCAGCTGAGTGTTGTGACACCATGAGGCAGTTCTCCAATAAAGAGACATGGTGGATGATGATCTCACCATTAACTGTGACTACAGCTGACCCACGAACCACAGAGAGAATTCTTGGGGAGGCTGTTTTACATTAAAAAAAAAAAGATCCAACCAGAAGCATCATAAGGAAATGGACCACTGCTGATACATACGCCGCGTTGGCTTCTCCTCCCTGTAACCTTTCCACATTCCTCACCAGTGAGGGAGGATAGCAAGCCTCCTGATTAGTCTGTTGTTTTGATGCCTATTTTAAAATGTTAGTCAGTGCCATGCCTAGAGATTATAGTTTAATTAAAAGTGACTTCAAACCAGTCCTGTATAGAATAGAAACCAACAGCATAGACTGAGGTTGTTTGTTGATGTATTTGTAGTTCAGTCCGCTCCTTCACGATCTTAGTACGGGTGTTAATTCATGAACACACCACTCTCTCTGCTCTGAAAATATTTCTTAGTATTGATGTGTCCAGTGATCATTGCAGGGATACTGTTCCTGTTTTGCAATATTTATTATTAGGTTTTAGTTTAGTGATCCTTGTTCCCTTCTACTACTAATTTGATAACATTTGTAGATTTGTCCCGTCTTGGATGAGATCAGCCCTGTAGCATAAATGTAAATGCAGCTTTCATTGTGTTTAAAATGCAGATGTCTTTAGATTTTGCATGTGTGTATGTGTGTGTGCATGAGAGGGAGTGATAGCTCAGGGCTACCGAAGCTGACAGGCTGCTGGCTATTGACCCCAGGGGCAAGGGTGATCTTACTAAAGAAACATTGATGAGGAGAGGCGAGGACATCTTGCCTGCTCTGCATTTTGCCTTCAGGTTGATCTTGTCATAAGGTGGATGGTCCCATGAACAGGGGGAGATGTGCGTGCATATGTGTTCATAAACGTAAACACACCTCAATTTATACACTGGGCGTTGCTGTGTATTGTCACAAACGCTACCAAATGCACATACATACATACACACACTCACTCACACACACACACACACACACACACACACACACACACACACACACACTTCTATCCAGGTACTGTACATAAGGCAGCACCTCCTGTTGTGTATTCTCCTCTGGTTGCAGCCGGACATTGAAGTTAACAGGAGGAGAGCAGCCACCTGCACGTCAGCAACTCTCACAACTGTTTCTGACTAGAGCCCACCTATACAAGCATCAGCCAATCATTTAGCTCTGCCTGCCTGCAGGTATCGTCACATCCTGGTCCCCACTGCAGAGCGCAACAGCCGATCTTTTTAACTCGACTGTCCGCTTGGCTTTGGCCCCCACTAGGTGCTTATGTCTCTCCGGTACAACAGTCGATTCTCACTCTCTGTTGTGCCTTCTGACCACAATGAATACTGCAATCTGGCAATCCCTTTCTACTTATCTTGTCCGCAAGATAGCCTTGTGCAACTCATAAATCCCAGTTCGTTATTCGTTTAACAGAGCCAGGTTGGCTGCATCGCTCTGCCCCTTTATCTCTCTGTGCTCCCCCAGTCTCCGTCACCTTCTTCTCTGACCTCATCTTTCAAACAAATAAATCTGCCCATCAGACAGCAGTCCTAATATGAGGAGCTGAGTGTTACAGCCCTCGGACGTGTCGAGTTGACTTTCACCTTTTAAAAGATGTATTCAAAATGTCATAGCTGTCTGACATTTACTGTCCGTTGCGTGAATGTGTGTGTAGGTGCAACATGACAGCAGCTAAGAGCGGGCTCTTTGAGTTAGGAGCCACACAGCCTTGGCCCCCATCACTCTACCATCTGTCCATCAGCGCTCGCTTAATTTTTGCTCTCCTGCTCTCTGTTTTGCCCCCACCGTCCTGACCTCGTGTGTGTTTATTAGATTAGTAGGAGCACTCAGTACTGTCAGTCTACTGTTAATCCTTACGGTTATGCCTACTAAGCTCCCCCCACCCGCCTGACACCTGGTTCAGATCTAGAGAGCCCCACTCCAGGGTTTTGTTGTTACGGAACCCATTATTAGCACACCATGATGTCAGCTCTCTGTCAGTGAACACAGAGCACAGATACTTGGATTGTGGCCTCAGATTTTCTCTATCTAAATATTACCCCTTTTAGTCCCTTTACTCCCTTTCTCTCTTTCCCTTTTTCCTCCTGGCCTGGCTGACTGTGTGTCTGGGTTTCACTGGAATTGGTCTGCTTTTAATTTGGAGCCATGTTTGTTTTCTCAATCCTCCATCTCATCTCCTGCCAACACCCGGCCTGACCGAGGAGTGTTTGCACACGTTCAGCTGTAAGACAGAAAGCTTTGCCTCCATCCTCGACCCTGAATGCTACGTGCATGTGTGTTTGTGTGTGCAATAGCGCACGCCTCCTTTCTTCCTTGCGATTATCCTGAGTGACGGCTCCTGTAATGACAGCAGCTGTATCAATTACTCTGATTACTGCTCTCATTATGCTGATGACTGCTGCTTTGAGCAAGGGAGGAAATCAACTTTGGCAATACACAATACACAGACACACAACTTGCCCACAACATGAAAGATTGGAAAATAACATTGTTATAGGCAGGAGGACTGTGTAGTTCCAAGCTGCCACCTGGTCACGTCTGCTATTTTTCACCTTCCCATTTCCTTTTCTCTCCATAGTGAAGCCATCGAAGCCCAGGTGCTACGCCGAAGGGCCCACAGAGGAAGGCAAAGACATTGTGCTGAGGTGCATATCCAGCGAGGGCACCAACCCCCTGCAATACAGCTGGGAGAGGACCAGTGACAGCAAGCTGCTGCCCGCCTCCACTGTGTTGGGTAATGAAGCACTATCAAACAAATAGAATAGCAGTTTGTTTTCAAGTCCTACACACGGGTCCTTTTTCTGTTTCACACTGTCATCTCTTCATTGATGTGTTCTTTGCCCTCACTACAGATCCTGTGGGAGGCACCATTAACGTGAGAAACGCATCTGCCAGTGCATCTGGCACCTACCGCTGCACTGCCAGCAACCGTGTTGGCAGTGAGGAGTGCATACTGTATCTCAAAGTGACACCTCGTGAGTACCCAACTAACTAAAAGTTGATAGACTAACCTGTATTTGGTCTGGTCCACATTTAGATTAGTTCCTTTCTTGTCTGACTGTTTTTTAAAACTGCCGTCAAATGGTCAGCTGGCCAATGATTGCTGCACTTACAAAAAGCTCCTGCAGATGGAATGAGCGTGGAACCTTGACTTTCAGGATTTGTACCCCTGCTCTTTGTACCTTCAAGAGCACAGCTGTAGATATCCAGGAGACCAAAATACACATTAACATCCTGATCCTGAAGTAATATGGAGACTGAGAGTCTGCACCTAGCAGCTTTGTGAAGCTCTATTGCTATCACTAATGTCAACATGCTACCAAGGTCACAACTATTCTAGTTTAGTATCTTAGTATCCTAACCATTGTTATCTCAAAACACAAGCTAGAGCTGAGGCTGGTACTTGTGTTTGGTAATGAACAAATTAAACAAATTCAAATTTAACCCCATAAGGTACTGCAGGAGAAGCCAGAAAATCTCAAAGTAGGACTGCAATGAACAATTTTTATCAGTTTAATGTGTTGATCATCTTCTTTAATAATTCATTATTTGTTTGGTGCCAGATGTCATAAAATCAGATTTTGGACACATTTTCTTAAACAGTCTCAAAACAATTGATTATCAAATTAATTAACAGTTAATTTAGCATTAGATTAAAATTCATGTTGAAGAGAAAATAATGTTTGGACCAGATTTCATGTCATTACATCAGACGGTTGATGCAGTTAAGACAATAAATAACAATGTTATTGATGGTTGTGACTGTGGTTGGAAAATATTTTTTTTAAATGCTCCGCCATGAGTGTCGTGGAGGAGGTCTGAAGATTCTTGTGTAGTTTAGCAATGTTTAGCACCTTTTTCTTATTTAATCACATTGAAATAAGCAAGATCCCAAAAACCAACCACTTACTCATTATGAGACACGAGCACCCAAAGCCACGGTTAAAGCACCACTTTGCCTTCGAAAATAATCCGTCATTATATTTTGAGGTCTTTGTCGGACGCAGACCCTCAATTATGTTTCAGTCACTGCAAACCCACATTACATCTACCAAACCTTCCAACACTTTTCTTCCTCGTGTTATCCAGCCACCAACACGGCAGGCATCATCGCAGGAGCCATAATTGCCGTGCTCCTGATCCTCATCATTATTGCCATCATCCTCTTCTGCTGCTTTCGTGCCCGTCACAGGAAGAAGTACGAGAAGGAAATCTGCAATGAGATAAGGTACTCATATTGAAACAGAAACTCAAAGCTCCCTTTTTGATTTAAGAAGATTTTGTCTTTGCTCTATGAAAAGAAATGTGGCTCAGCAGATTAAAAGTACGCATCAACAGTGCCATAGGGTGTGCGTGATTTTTACTCTCGGCTTCCTGTGTAGTGTGACCTGTGGTCATCACAGATAAACGCACACGTCTCCAACAGCCCAACAACCATGAAAATGGTTTTTCTCCATCAGCGTTTTTCTTTTTTTTTTTACCCCTCCTCAAATAAACAGCTGTGGTAATCAGTTTGAAAGCTTTGTTTGCTCTGTGGATCCTGTGTCATGTCTGCTGCTGGCTGACCCCCCACCCCCTCTGCAGAGCCACCTACCCTAACCCCCCGCCCCTCCCGCCATCTAACTCTCCATCCGGCCCACGGGCTCTGTACAACCCCTGGGCTTACTATCACTCTGCTGCGGACTGAATCTGTCTAAGACCACAATGTGACACTGCTCACGCTGTAGGACAAAGAGGATTAGACCACTGGTCCCGTCTCGTATACACAGACACACACAGACACACACATTCGCTGAAACGCCACAGCATGAAGCTATGGACCAAACAAGCTCTGGCCCCTCAGGCTCAGTCTGATTGAGCATTTAACTGGATTATTGCTGCTTATTAGTTGTTAATGTGGTGGCAGAGGGAGTAGGGGGCATAGCTGTGTTTGGTTGCTCAGCTCAGTCTCTACAGGCTATTACACAGTCAGTGTGGCTGAGCAGCGCAGACTCTGCTCCAACCAATCAAACGGGCCAATTCCAATTATTTGTCCCTCTTTACTGAGTCGAATCATGTTTCGCTCTTGAAATGACTCATGCAGGCTCCTCAAGTATTCATTGTTTTCCTCACTGTGCACAGCCCCTGGCAGACATTCAGACTTTTATACCTGTGTCAAACTTCATTATGGTTTATAGCACCTGAGAAAATCATTTTCCATATTCAGTTTCTCTAACTTGACACACAGGTAAGCTCATGAAAGTGATTTTACAGTGTTGTTTTACTGTCTAAATGTGCTGCTGTCCATGTTTCCCCTCAGGGAGGACGTGCCCCCTCCCAAGAGTCGCGTTTCAACGGCACGCAGCTTCACCGTGGGCAGCCAGCGCTCCTCCTTGGGCTCCATGTCACCTTCCAACCTGCACGAATACGCCTTGAAGCCCCAGTACGACAAGATTCCCTCATCGGAGGAGTTCGAGAGGCCACCGAGCCACGCCCCTCTGCCCCCGCCCAACGCCGCCAGGATGGCCGGCCCCAACCTCAGCCGCATGGGGGGCATACCCGTCATGATCCCTGCCCAGAACAGAGACGGCTCAATCGTCTAGCCCGTCCTCTTCTGAAGAAGGGACCGTGAAGGGTGGGGAACAGAGGAAGAAGGGTAGGACACAAGTCAGTGAAGACGGAGCAGGAGCTGGGATGGGCTGACCCGCCTGACTTTTAGCTCTTCATTAATTACAAATGGGAGTCCTCATATGAAGACCTGGCTCTGCTGTGGTGCTGAGAAGAAAAAAAAAACATACAGGAATCACAACAGAGCACATTAACTTTTTATCAAATACAAATACAAATACAAAAAAGAAAAAAAAAACTTTTATGAATTTTACTTCCTGGATTTCTCACTGAAAAATTAATTTGTGTGGATATAAAGCAGAATGGTCAATATACAAATTTTATTGTAAATAAGTGGATGCATGTTTTCTTTTTTTTTTGTTTGTTTTTTTTCTTTAAATATAGAAGGCCCTTGCTGTAGAGATACTGTATGTTCAAAACAGATCCGGGCCCCTAATTGGCCCACTGTGCAGCTGTATGCATGCATGTATGTATAGAATTGCAGCTGTATGTATGTAAGTGTGTGTGGCTGTAAGTGTGTGTATGTGAATGGGAGTTTGGGAAATGTATAGATCATTTATTTGTCTTTTAATGCCTACATAACAGTATGATCTTTTTTTTTTCCAGGCGTTCTAGTCTCTACTGGTTTGTGATAAAATTTGACTTCCCTAAGTTTATTGTCAAACGACATCTTCTGACCTTTGGGAGATTCAAAGACGGACTCATTAGACCGAAATTCACAGATTTGAATTAATCCTTCCAATGAGTTGGAAACAAGGCTATTTAGGTCAGCCGTTTTCTGTTGAACCTTTTAGCCGTTTGAATTGTCCAGTCCGGGTGTGGATGGGGGGGGTGAAGCGGACAGGATTGGCTGGTGTTGAGAGGGAGGCTCAGGCCACCACATCTCGTGATTGGGTGGATTATTGCTTCCTGACCGAGCTTAAAAAACAATGAAAGACCCCCACCATCACCACCACCAGCCCTCCTCCAGAGATCTTTAGAGGAGGTAGCATATATGGAAACAAGGGGGGCAGCTGGACAGCAAGGTTCACTGAGCAATCAGCTCTGACTGTGTTTGACTGCCAACAGGCCTCTAACCCCCGTGACCACCAGAACATGTCGACCTCCCCAAACACACACACACACCATAGGAACAGGACAAGAGCACAGAGTCTTAATCATCATTAGCAGTATCAGTCACCCCCCCATTCAGATACTTGGCATATGTAATCCTCCTTATTTGCAGTTGCATTACAAGGAGCCAATATCTTGATTAACCTTCTCGCCGTGGTCAATATGAATCCTTTCATGGCCTCTGTAACGTTAATTGGACTTTTTAATGAAGGATGTGAAGCCTGTGTAGATGAAGAAAGTGCCCACAAAGAGGAACAAATGTGAAAAGCCTTAGTATGCTGAATTATACTCGGCCAGTCCTCGCAGTTTGTAGGTTAGTCTGCTCTTAAAACACTTTCATTGTGTGCTAAAGTGTTTGAAAGCCCAGCACCTCATCTTGTCTGCTACTTTACAAAAAAAAAGAAATGCTATGAATACCTGGAGCAGGCAAACTGTTTCTTTTTTTACTCTGACGCCTTATTGTATTCCTTATTTTAGCCTTACACACCTCCCCTCAGCTCACCTCTGTACAGCCCTCACAGCTGGACTTTAATAACTTCTATTGTGCCTTGTTGCCCCAGTTGAGTTGTTTCATAGCACGTCGGCGAACACGCACTGTGCTATGTGCAGTAGCATCACCCTGAGTGGCCGCCGTAGCCCACAGTCGCCACAACAATATAATAATCAGCACACAGCGGGTCTATTGATTGTTTTCTGTTGCCTCGATGCGGTCGAGCCTAGGATCTCCCACGCCCGCTCACCTCACACAAATCCCCCCAGAGCTCTCCAAACCTTTATCACTGTCTTAAAGCTTTGATATTTTTGTATTCCAAAACATGACTTCATTATTCTGTTTTTTATTTTTGCTTTATTTAAAATGAAGCAAATTGATGTGGGATTTTTTTTTTTTAGATAACATAAATGGTTCTGGCTGTATGTATAAATATCCCGTCGAAGTAACCCTATCTAATCACAACACAGTCGAATGATATAAAGATGATGATGTTTGTATGTCAATGTGATGCTCTGCCGTGCTGTGCTTGGCAAAATCTATATCCAAAACAGAAGAGGAGGGGCAGTGTGGCTCTTGTACAGTATCAGTGCTCCCAAGTATGAGTGGAAATTTCTGGCATTGTGTGTGGACGTGTGTGTGTGTGTGAGTGAACTGTAGAATCTAAAGGGAGGTGGCAGTTGTGGAAACATTTCGGCCCCCGTGCTTCCTGGCAGATTCGATGTTGCACCTCTTCTCCAACACCAAGACCTTTGTCCCACCTTGACAAATAAATTACATCTGTCAGTTCCTCTTCAACACAACTGTGTGTGTGTGTGTATATGTACGTAAGTGTGTGTGGGAGCAAGTGTATTGTACACAAGGGGAGTCTGCAGTCAGGATAGGCCCCTGTAGACTTCTAGTTAGACTTTCACCTGCTGACAAACTACAGAGCTCTTAGGGATGGGTCCTGTCGCTGTCCCTCGATGTGCTCAGAACTTTATTGACACCTACTACTAACAATATTAACTGTAGCTTTGAAATCAGCGTACTAATATTGTATGAAGATCTCCTTTTGAGGTTTGCACACTGTGTGAAAACCTACTTTTCTTTTTGTGTGTATTTTTGTGCTGTATTTTTGAATAATAAAAGTCCATGAAATAAAAAAAAATAAAAAAAGACAGGCCCGTTTTGTTTGTTTGTTTGTTTGTTTACAGAAGTAGGTGTTGACTTGAGCAGAAATAAAACTCAATCTCTCTCCTCTCCAGCGGGGCGTGCTCTCTGGGGGACTTGACCTCCTGCGGCTTTTTTGACTGTGATTAATTTGAATCAGCCAGTGAGTTCCACCCCTTGCACCAGGTGAGGTGACTTTCTAACCACTTAATGACTGTAATTAATCAATGAAGCGGGCAGGCGCAATCACCGCCTGCTGTCTGCATCCAGCCCCGATATAAACACGCGGAGGTGTGTGACCTGGCTCTCCTGTCGGCACTGTTCAGCCTTCCCCCTGTGCTGCGGGCCTCACAGTGACTCATCCTCATTCCCGTGCTGCGCTGTTAGTCCACGGCACCGTGGCTATTTGTTCCAACATTTGCCTAGCTTTTTTTTTTTTTCCAATTACAGCCAATTCCCCCCCTTAGTTAATGTTGTGGGCAATTACTTTCATTGTGAGCCAGCACTAATCAAAGTTGTACAAAATTAGCTTTCTAATTAAGTATGCTGAATGGTGTGAAATGCCTGCTTAATGACTGAGGGACACATCATGCGCATGTTGCTGTTGCATCTTTCTATCCCAAACACGGCTGCCCTCCTCACTCTTACCGCCCTTTACAGCGTGCTGGTGATCCTGACGTGTGGAGGGATCAATAACTGATTATTAGCCAATAGCTCCGCTGTGTGCCGGCTGCTGACAGCAAGTCAATAAAAAGACTAAAGCACTTAGTAGCAGTGCTAAGCGGACGTCCATTGCTATAATTGGATGTCAGTAATAGATAGGGCCCCAGAGCATTGATCTGTGGCTAGTCGAAGTCACTCGCGGGTCCTAATGGCTCCCCAGCAGCTCTGCACATGGGGACTCCTCTCTGACGCCCCGGTTAGCACAGCCGCTGTGATACCTGCACTGCCACCGCCGCCCTATAAATGGACGTGGTGGGGTGTGATGGCACTTTTATGGCTGTGCATTGAAAACATTCATTAAAAGGACATTAGCGGCGGGCGCTGCTGCACGTGTGCGGGTGAGATTTATGGACTAAACACTGTTTTCTCATTCAATTAATGCACAATGAGTCATGCATCATCCCTCAGTGTCTTCCACCCCAATATCCATTTGTGACTTTTTTTTTTTTAACCTCGTGTCCTCATTCACATAGCTGGAGGGAGAGAGTGGTGTTGTACTAAGCACCTGGGGATTTGTGCCTGCCTCCCACTCCCCCCCCCCCCCCCAAGCCCCCTCCCTTCTGCCTGGGTGAGGTATTAATTGTTTGCGCAGATCAAGGAGGCTGGCATGGCGAGAAGAAAAAAAAAACCTCATTGGCTCTCCAGGAGCGTTTCCTTGGCAACCTTATCTGGTTGTACACAGTCTAAGCCGGGTGCTGGCGGGATAATTTATCTTGTAAAGTGTGATTCGCTCCCTGCTAACAAAAGAGGCCTCCGAAAGCACAGGGTCTCATCAAAGTCGCTCTCCTCCGGTGTGACGTCTGCTGTCACAGACGTTAAGCTTTCTGCCGTTTTTAGAAACCTCAGTCAGGTTGGGGAGAGGGTTGCAGGGGGAATTCTGGGGTAGGATGGAGGAATATGCATATGCATGAAGAGCGAGCACCATCAGCTCCGTCGGCACAGCAGTACATTAACATTTTGGCTCGCCGCTCCCAGCACTTTGGATGTAAAATGACACAGATTATGATGTGAATGTAAGCTTTTACAGCCCCACCGGATGAATGGCTGAGGAGCCGCCGCCGTTTTTCGACAAGTTCTCTCTTGTTTTCGTTTGCTGTAGTATTTAAGTGGGATACAGATTATATCTAAGTGTAGAAGCAGGATTTTACTTTGCAGGATAACACAAAGAAGTCAAAAAAAAAAAAAGGGACTTTGAAGTCCCACATTTGAATGCTTAATTCTTTTGTGTTTTCAATTTCGGCATGCTCTCATACTTAAGCGATCATAATATTAATATCACGCACCTTGGAGGATAAGTAAGTAAATAGACGATGTAGCTATTTTAACAGTGCAACCAGTCAGTCTGAGACTCCTCTTAAATTAAAGCTGACAGTCTGAACTTTAAACGCACAGTCATTGTGCCATGTCAAATGAAAAGGAATCGGAAAAGGGAGGCAAAACATCGATGTGTCACCATGCAAACAGTCACCGCACTCAGCCGCACGTCGCCTTGAACAACCTGCGCGTTGCGGCTGGAGACGGCGGAGGATGCTCTGCGGAGAGGGAGTTGAGCTCGAACCCGGGCCAATCATCCCACTCCGTCTGCTACGCCTGCAGACAGCCCAGATTTCTCGCGAGGCTCGCCCAGCTGCTCTGCGCTCATTTGTCAGTCTTCCTCATCTCCCGGTCTGGGAGGAGCAGAACTCCGGTGCTCTAACCACCTCTCCCGTCTTCCCCGTGGTCGATACGGAGTCATCCGTTAAGGTCCGACCTCGATGCCCTTTGCATCTCCGCATTGCGCCGGGTCACCGTTTCGACCCCCCCGCGCCGCTCGCATTTTGATGACTAATATGTGACTTTTGATGGATGACCTTCCCCTCTTTGCTCCAGGGAGAAGCGGGGCTCTGCGGTGTGTGTGTGTGTGTGTGCACGCTGAGATTAGACTCAGTCCAAGAACATCATGTTCATGTTTCATTATTTCTAGATCCACCCCCCCTCCTCTCTCTGGGGGGACTTTGTCTGGTGAGCTTCATGGATCAGTGAGGTGGCGCTCAACAGCAGATGTGACATCTTCACTGGCGGGAACATTGCGTGTGTGGCGTGAGCGAACGAGAGCGCAGCACTTAGCTCCTCGCCGCAGAAGACAACCCCGCGTGTGTGGAAATGAACGTCGTCAGAGAAGCTCCTCGGCCTGCTTCCATATGGCGCCGGAGGAGACCAGAGAGGAGAGAGCACAGGAAGGTTCGGAGGCAGGACACCTGGTTTAATTCCCCCTCTCGGCCGCGCATCCCTCTCACTTCCTTTGATCTTTTGTCCCGGCATTGTGCTCCCTTATCTCTTATCTCCCTTGAGCCAAGCTGAGAGATTGGAACCAGGGGAGCTCTGTGGTTTAAACCCCCACGGACCAAGATGGAGGTTACGCGGGTGCACCCCGGCTCAGTCGTTCACAATGTGATTTGTACTTTTAATCTGCGCCTTGGCGGGACTCTATTACTGGCGATCATCCTCCAATGCCGTGTCATCAGGAGGGCACAATGGAGGCCGGTGATAAAATGTAGCCTTGGCGAGGGAATGGGGCTCAGTTTCCCTTTTTTCTCCCTCTGATGATTGGGGTCATCTCCATTATTGCCGCGGTGATGTCGGTGATATATCGGATGTGTGCCTGCCCATGTGCGCGTTCATACGTGTTACTGCTGCCCGTGTGTGTCCGCGTCACCCAGAGTGGCCACGGCGAGGGCAAAGGTCAGGGTGCTGATTTAACAGGACGGGGCAACCCCCCCCCCCCTCCTCCTCCCAACCTCACCCCCAGCTTCAGCCTATTTCCAGCTAAGCAATTAGACAACGTCTCTTCCTCATGCTGGACACGTACCTCAGGCCGCCGTCTCAGACTGAAAGCCCCCCCCCCCCCCCCCCCCCCCCCCCCCCCCCCCCCCCCCCCCCCCCCCCCCCCCCCCCCGCGTCCTGCACTCCAGCTGTCACAGGTGCTAAATGAGACTGAGCCTCTGGGCGGGGTCTGCGTGGGGCAGGGCTGCAGGACAGCAGCAGCACAGAGACCCCATTCAGACTTCACAATGTTCAACTCACAGAGGACAGTACTGGGACTGCCGCTCCGTGTTTGTATCTTTCACACACACACACACACACACACACACACACACACACACACACACACACACACACACCCTCTATCCAAATGAATGGAGGAAATGACCTGAGTTAGAGTGGGTGACATTGCATGCAGAGTGGGGGGAGTTTTTCATACTACATGGAGATAACCAGAATTTTTAGGGGGGAAAAGAGACCAGCATTAGAAACAGACACTTTACTGTGAGACCCTGAAGTAGTCTGGATTTCCAAAATAAAAGCACCAAAAGGCAGGTGCGTGTAACTTTATATGTATCCTAAACATATAACTTTCCACACCTTTCATTGCACCATGATGTCATTTTGCCCCCCTTATCTCCGTCCCATCATTCTAACTCTTCATACTCCTCAAGTTTACTCCTTCCTACAAAGTTAATCCAGCAGTACAGCACCCAGTCGTTTATCAAACAATGCTGCTCAGCTCCCAGCCATACATGGAGCAATGCAGGCAATCAGGCGGTGCAGCTCAGCGTCAGCCTTTCAGCAGCCAGTGATCCCAGCGATCCAGCTATGAAGTGAGAATTTCATTTTCCATAAAAATCATCAATCTGGATTTGTATGAGCAGGAATTGACGCAAGCAGAAGTCTCTCTGTGGAGAAGTTCAGTCGAATAGAGATTATAGGACAGATTTAAACATCACGTTTTGTAGACTCACGCATA
Source organism: Terapon puta (assembly GCA_028564955.1). Lineage (NCBI taxonomy): Eukaryota > Metazoa > Chordata > Actinopteri > Centrarchiformes > Terapontidae > Terapon > Terapon puta. The sequence goes on from JAOXYL010000078.1 coordinate 3,564,393, forward strand.
CTGAATATGAATTCCTTTCCTATGTAGGTTGAGGAAGAATCGCAGAAGTGGTGTTGCTTGGGGATGCAGGAAGATTTAACGTGTAGAGGTTGGACAAAATAACAGGAACGTCTGATAAATAATGTAATCCAGTAAAGCTGCAACACAAACTGTGGCAAAAAAACAAAAAAAACCCACCACTATTTCCAACAAAATGTTATATCTCATAAACGTCGTAATTTATTTATGGCTGGGCTACTATAACACTTCAAATGTTCTTGTTAATTTGTCCAGGCCCTGTGTATTCTGTCGATGATGAATTTGGTCCTGAGAGGCTTTGGGTTTTTAAGAGACCTCTGGAGGATCCTCAGATGAGATTTATGTTTTTATGGGTCATCCAAAAAACAACACAAGTCCTCTCAGATGGATTATATTGGACGTAAGTCCTTGACTAAAAACCTGTCTGAACCCCAGCATTAAAACCACAACCTGATTTATATCTGTATATTTACAGGGATTTGTCTTTGTGTGTGTGTGCGTTCATGCAGCAGCATTAGTTGGCTGCAGTTCAAGCCATGAAAAAATGAAAATGAATATGAACAAGACAATGTTTTAGGGGAAAAAAACACAAATTCTCACGAATAAGAGGCAGAAATAAAGAGAAGTTAGATTTTTCTTTTTTTTTTTTGCTGGAAAAACTTTGCCTGCTGCTCGATATTATTTTATCAATGTCTTGTTTTTCTGGGACTGTGTACAATGTTAAACAGAAATATCACCATTTGATGGATTTTATCCAACTGCACTCCCCTGACAGCTCATAATCAAAGCATTTTAGCTGTGTACTGCAGGCAGCGCTTCCCTCCTGTGATCCGTGGGACCTCGGAGAGTAATTGCCACTTGTTGGCTCGTTCCGCCGGCTCCACACACAGGCTGCTGTTTTTTTTTCGGGCCGGTAAATTAGAACCATCACGACCTGAGTTTGGGCTCGGTCGGGCTTAGCGGCGCGTGCTTCTTGGGAAGCGAGAAGGTCAGAGCTTGGACGCCAAATATCAACTGTGTACATCCTCTGCATAATGCCCTCCACGTGAGCGGCTCCCGCAATAATTAAAGTTCATCTGTCTGCGCTGATGGAGCTGAGTCTCGCCGCTAATGAGGCCCTGCTGCGCCGGCCGCGTGAAGGTCGTCCCGCACCGCCCCGGCTGAAAGCATCCGAAAAATGAAGCCTACAGGATTAAGCCGCGTCGTGTTGGCGGTTAGATTATATCTGGGTCAGCACGGCACGGCGAACCTCCAGTACGTGACGAGTCGCGGCGGTGAAAGGCAACACGTTTGAGTGTATGCACGGAGAGGCCTTCGCCTTAATCAGTTGTGATAAACAGCAGCTACCCTCTGCTTCCTACTGTCACACTGTAGCTGTGTGTGTGTCTGTGAAGGTCATGTCCGTGAGAGAACGTCCCTGTTTTCATTCCCGCCGACAGAAAACCCGGCGCTCAAGTGCTCCCCTCGGCTGGCTGCGAGCGTG
>JAOXYL010000078.1:3586577-3601477 GCA_028564955.1 Terapon puta
TTATTATTTTTATTTCCAACGAAGAACAGTGTAGTAGTGGTAGATGTTTACAGATTCCTTACATACAAATCTATTTTTTTTTTTAAATTCCATAACATTAGTTTCATATTTCTGCAATCAGAATTTTACGTAATTATTTAATTATCAAAAGTAAAGGTACTTTCTATGCAAATGTACTGATGTTATATTACTGATGCATTAATGAGTAAACAGTGTCCTAATGTTATACTTTCTGCAACCAGAGCCAATTTTCACAACATTATACACAGTGAGGCAATTAAATGCAAAACAACTAATAAATATTACAGGAATATAAAGGGATGTCCAAAGGGCAACGATAATAAATGAATATTTAACTTAAAATGACAGGATGTCAGCGCAGTGTGTCAATATTGGGGATTATTTGCCTGGTGGTGACTGCTAATTTAAGGCCGCTGCCTTCTGGTCTTTTATGTACCAACGCATCAGTATCTGTGACCTCAGTCTTATAAAGACACAATAGCACCCGAGATGGTATCAGATAATGCCCAAAACAACAGCCATTTCCGACATCTCTATTCACAGATGACCATAAAGAGAAGGCGCGGGGTTACAGTACTGGAGGGTGTGAGCCTGTGACAGCTGTGCAACTGTTGAGAGCATCTAGGAAACAGGTGCTGACAGGGGGGGACAGGGGAGGGGGGCCAGGTTTAGCAGGTTTAGAGGGAGGCAGCGTGCTCTGCATTATGGACTGAGGGACACCAGATGATGCAATGGCAGGTAACCTATGACTGCAGGTCTGTCTGCTGCCAGTGGCTGTAAAACTAGCTGTTACTATTATCATCTGCTTTGTTCTTGTAATGATAAATGAATAATTGTAATAAGTACAATAATAAATATGAATGATCTAACGTCAAACTGTGAGCCCTACTGACAGTGCACAGCCACGTTTACCATGTTTGCCCGAGAATATGAGAATGTGGAGCAAATTTCAGTCTCGTAGATGTTGAGAGATTTCGCTCAAAATCGGAAACATCCAGATCATGGTGGTGCTTGAGTCAAATTCATTAGTCTTCGTTCTCTGAATATGAATATCTGGACCTGTAGTCTTTAAAATAATCCAGCCTGGCCCGACGTGACCCTTCCATCTTTAGCCCCCTGATATAACGCATAGCAGAGGTGAGAGAAATAAACAACACAGGAATAAACTGAGATAAATTTGCTAATGTCACATCACCGTAATCAGCGCGGACTGCAGATTATAGAAAGCAAGTTGCTATTTCGACGAGCAGCCAAAAATCCGCCCCTGGGCAGCATCCAGCTTAATGTGAGTGTGGGTAGGAAATGAAGCCCGTGGGCACTTAACAGCGTATCTACATCGTGGAAAGGAAAGAGAGCCTTTCTTAAGAGAAGCGCTGACAACTCCAAAACCCAGAGCTGTCTGTCACAGCTGACGGAGGCCTTCGAAGCTCCACTCATTCACTGTCGCCCATGCAGCCCTTTTTTCTCTCCCCGTCTGTTACCCTCCGCCCCGCTCCCCGTTGTGCGGCGGTAAGCAGAACCACTCTCATAGATCACGTCGCTCTTTCATAGGCAACGGCTTCACCAGCCGAGACGCTGCATTCGCCGAAAACCGCACCGCCGTGCCCGGTGAGTCACAACAAACGCATCCCTTTCGGTCGGGAGGTGTCATAGAAACAGCTGCGTGGGCTGGCGAGGACGGACTGGGTAGCAGGTAAACAGGGAGGAGGCTACGTTTTGCTGCCCTTCGCTCGCCTTCTTTCCTCGGTGCACATCGTCACCCCGCCTCTTCTCAGAAAACAGAAAAATAAACAGAGAGGGAGGCTGTTTGCTCAAGTCGAATCAATTAAAGCTCAAACTGTGCTAAACAAGGATTTGTGGCCTTCATTGAAAATTCCATCTTGCGTTGGTATGTCTCAGTAAACATTAATTACAATCAGGATCTCGCTCTGTGCTGGGCTGGGCTCTCGGAGGCTGGTTAAATAAAATCTCCCTCAAAAATATTTGCAGTCTCCAGTTATGCAGAATGTTTTAAAAGATTATTTTGCCCCAGGCCTTAGTCTGGAAACCATTTAGTCGCTGAAAAAAAGGAAAACACCGCAAACTCGCCGCTCTTCTATCTCCATATTTTGTTTGACAACAAAATTAGAGTTGTAATTGAGCAGCAAGTGTTGACAGTGGTCTGACCTCAGGAGTGGTTTAGACAGCATATGTTCCCCAAAGAGTTCCTTGGTGAGGAACCAGGCTCTGTTTATTTGTACTTAATGAAGCCTGCAGTCGCATTAATGGCAGACATCTTTAACAGATCTCCCTCCCACACAGCGGAGAACAATAAACAGCGGGCCGCGAGTTTCTGTCAGAGCTCGCTCTCACTGTCCTCACTTGCACATAAAAGCCTCAGTCTCAAAGCGCCACCAAGCCAATGCGTAACCCCCCCGTCTTCCCTTTTCCTCTCCAGCTGTTTGTGTCTTTGTGGCAACTTGCCAATTTATGAGGTGAAGCTACACGCTATAATGTAAAAGTATAGTCCAATACAATAGCCCTTTAATGAATACTACCTGTGTGAAATAACAATGTTCACACACTCAGGAGAGCCTGTCTCTCTCCTCCTTCTCTGGGAGCTCCGTGCAATACTCTGGAGTTCACATTAGTGGACGACATCTGAGCTCGGCTCCCCTGTCTGTGGGATTTGAAGGCTGTTTTGAGATCCCTGAGGTTCTTATACCCCTCTGGTACCCAAAGTGGAGACCCAAGTCTGCACATTAACCACAGGATTCATTTCAAAACCTGCAGAGACACTACCCCACAATGCACCTCTACAGAGGATTTTTGCGTCAGTCAGTGTGGAGTTTTTCTGAAGATGTAGTCAAGTCCTACTTTGCTTGCTATGCAAAAAAACGCCAATCAAATGCTCACAGATGTAAGGCTTAGGGTATAGGAGCTAAGACACGCACCTTTGTCTTGTGATATCAGTTAATGGACAAGCTGAAGCCCTGTGTCGGAAACCTTAGCTGGGGAAGCTTTCTCCCTGATCTCATAGCCAAAGTCTCCGGAGAGTCACCAGTCTTTTAGCTCCTTATCCCTCCTTTCTTCAGCTCTGAAGACTTTAACAGCATTAGCTGCTCTAAGAGCAGTAACAGCACACTGTGCGATACCACCTCGTGTCTCCAGAGTGTCCAAGCACCTCACAGCAATAAGTTCACAGCGCACAGGCATGCATGTTGGACATGCCCCAGATGGGAGCTCGGGGCGTTCAGGCCTGACAATGATGGACGCTCCCCTGCTGGCCCTCACAGGCTCTCCGTCATGTCAGCAGCTCTCTAAAGCCAGAGCCGGGAGGGGTGTTGGGTTACACAGCCTGGACATCCCGCCGTGTGGAGGGTCTTGGACTGGAGCTGTTTTATTAGTGCTAGACTCCCAGGGGTGGCTGGGGAAGGGGAGTGGGAAGCTAAACAGAAATAAAGGTGGTGGTTGGAGGGGGGCGGGGGGGTTAGGTGAGCAGGCCAACTATTCTGGCTGCGAGAGCATGACGTGTAGTCTTTCAGTGAGAATACCACAGCGTGCTGATATCCCCTCACAGTAACACAAACCGCTGCTTTAACAAGCGCTGATTGAAGAAAAAGGCCAAAAGCAGGCGGGAGGCGGAGGGGGGGGGGGGCTGTTAAGCCGCCCCTCTTAACATCTATATTTCATGCCTGTCTCATTTGGTTTGTGAATTTTTTACAAGTCGCGAAGTCAAAGCAAACGTGTATGTAAATATAAATAGCGTGTGTGTGCGCGGTGATGTCACGGCGATGCATGGCGTGCGCGGTTAACCGAGACCTAAACCCCCGACGCCTCTCCTGCGTTCGAGTGTTTTGTGACTGTGATCCTCTGTGAAATGGCAGCAATCTGGGATAATTGGACTTAGCAAGCCACTGAATGTTCTGAGCTCTTCTGACAGATGCGAGGCCATAGAGGAAGAGGCTGCCAGACCAGAGGACAAGCACTTACACATGTTTACAGTACGACGGAGCGCGAGAGACAAACGGAGGAGGAGGGAAACGCGAGAGTGAAAGAAGAGGGCAGAAAGATGAAGAAACTCTGCTCTGCCCTGTCTCCTACCTTCGCTAGTATCCATCCGTGCTCCATTCACACTCTGTCTGGAGGGGCCAATGTTCACTGTCTCCTCTCTCTCGGGTCATAATGAAGCCATTTACTAACAGCGAGCTGCAGCGACAGCACTCCTCCACCCACAGAGGCTCTGATTAAAGCGCCTCCTGTAATGGCTCTTAACCGGTTCTGCGTCTCGCTCTCACTGCTCACTTGTCGCCCCCACCAGCTGAAAATCTGCTGCCTTAGACAGATAATGAGGCCCGGACGTTTGGACGCCGCCCGCCCCCCGACATACACCGTCGCCGTCTTTAATGCGCACATGAGGATGTATCGGTGGGATCGGTGGCAGCAGGGTGTCCCATTTCCAGCCCCCCCTGAAGAGAACAAATCTTTATATATCCCTGAGGGTGTGAGGTCAGGCTGGAGGGAATGTAACGGGAGAAGCGGCGGGGCCGGGGACTCGATGACGGGCGTGCTGGCACAGGTGACCGCCAGAAGGGCCGGGTGGAAAGCCGGCCAGACTTCTCCTGCCAAGGGCCTGTGCAGGGCAGCCCTCGGGGGGATACTTGTTGCCTGCGGCTGACAGATCCTCTGCAGGTTTGGCTGTCATGCCCAGGCTCACTGAGGCTTTGAAATAACAGCAGCGTGTAATGAGGGCCCGTCCAGGCCGCGGCAATTGGTCGACGCGCACTGTCACGGCGGTGTAAAACTACACCGGGCGACAAGGCAGCTGCGGAGCGAGGCAGAGCGCTTGACCTCAGACGTGTCACATGTACGCAAGGCGGCCGATGGACTTCTCACAGGGTCTGATGTCTCCACTAGTGAGGAGTGAGAGACGGTAGGTGGCCGCTCTTGGTGCACACGCTGTTCCCCGGAGAGGAACTCGGAGCACGGGGGACTGCTGAGAGGCCCGTGGTGACCTGCATGTCAGCCAGAGGCTTCTGTCACACTTTTGGCAGTTCAACCTAATAGTTAGTGTGCACAGTTTATCAAGCAAAACACACATTACCACCGTCAATTTAGACAATATGTTCAAGATTAGAGCCAAACGGAGCCAGTGCCATTAGGAGCATGGTTGCTTGACGGGCTGTGTGGACCCTGTGATTGTTTTCCCATTCTTTTAAAATCATTCTCAAGTGTCAGAATCTATTAAAAACTTTTGCGTATCCTTTGGGGTCTCACAGATGTTTTCAGCAGTCGAATGTATTCAAACCATTTACCATAGCAGAAATGAAATAGCCTGAAAACAACAAGCACGGTCTGAGAATACTCAAGGTTCGGGCCGCGTGCCAGCAGGCTGCCTGGCATTTCAACATGTGTTTCTTGTCAGTCACCTTGGCAGCTTAAAGGAACAATAGACAATCGCCAGTTGAGCCAACAAACTTCAAACACAGACATGCTTAAATCTCAATTACAGTCACATGCTCATAAACCCCCCCCCACCCACTCATAAACACCTTCCACTTTCTCACTCTCTCTCCCTCCCTCCCTCTCTCACTCACACACACACGCACACACACACTTAAGGAATCTCTACCGGTCAACAGGTCCAATGCCACCTTGGTTGAGGTGCATGTACTGCAGCCTTACGTCCGCTGCCTGGATCTGTTCACTGCTCGCCTGTCCTCCATGAAGCCTTGTCAGCCTGTCAGCTAAGCCCAGTGGACTGTACCAAACCCGTCCATGGGGGGTGTCTGTTAATTGTTCAGCGGGCTCTTCAGAGGTGACGACCAGTCTTGGCTCTCCCCTTCTTTCTTTTCAGAGTCTTCAATTGCATCAAGGGGTGCTGATACTCATGCTCATCCACTGTGTCAAGTGTAGAAAAAGACCTCCTTCTTTCTGTCTAGCTCCTGCCCTCCCCCACCCACCCCTCCCTCTCTCCAGCCAGGAGGCAGAGTATGAGAGTAACTGGCTTGCAGCAGTAAGGAGAGTGACAGCTCGAGCTGACACACTGACACCACCATGATTTCACCGGGGAGAGAGGCATGGAGGGCTGGAAAGAGAAATCTGTCCCCAGAGAGTCATCAGTCTGGGCCTCTTTCACTCTCTTTCAAATGGGGCCAACTGGTTTTACACACACACACACACACATACTGCACACAGGCTGCTTGCAAGGATCAGATTCAATACAGCCCGCGCCAGCCTGAGTGTTAAAACCATATAAAAAAAAATAAAAACGGCTTCCTGAGGGGTAATAGCTCGAATGTATGGATCGAATGTCCAAAAATCTGGTGAAGTATCAATTTGCATGTAGCCTTTCCTTTTTCTTAACTCTTCACCGGCGTTACAGAAGCAGCCGGTGCGTCTATGTGCATGTGTGTGCGAGCGTGTCAAGTGCCGTCTCATTACCCCCTCGCTCAGGTTTCACTGCAGTTGGATTAGCGGGACACCCGGGGCAGAAACGAAGCTGTTAATGGCCGTCTCTCCTCTCCTCTCCTCTCCTCTCTCCTCTGCCTGCTACTTTCATCCCTCCTTCCCTCCTGCCTAGAAATGCTGTGTGGTCTGCCGGCGCGCTGGTTAACCCACCCATCACTCACAAAAGGGGAAGCAGGGAGCTGTAACCAGGCCTAAGTTCTCACCCTCCTCTCCCCGCTCGCGGCCCTCTTTCTCAGGAAACCTCGGCGCAGCCACATCAACATGCTTTTCAAAATAACACCACAAATTAGCTGAGAGCTGTTGGCAAGCTTCGCGTTGATGAGCCATGGCTGTGGGACTGCAATACTTGGCGAGGGCTGGTGTAGGGGAGGTTGGTTGGGATTTGAGCTGTTTATTTGAACTGCACCGTTGTCCAAACAGTCAGCTGCCTCTCTGCTCCCTCGTCAAGCCTCAGAGCTTAAGCTGGGATTGTGGTGTTGGTGGGGAGAAAACAACTTGATATCCCCCTTTGGGCAGCGGCTGCCCTGAGCTTGGGTTACTTTAGGGGAACAATGCGGCCTCTGTCCGCGGCCTCCTACTCGGCAAAGACATGGGCTCAGACAGGCTCGCTAGTGTCAGGCATGGCCAGGGGATTCATACATCACAACACCACACAGCACACTGACTGAGTGCAGGGTTTTAGGGAAAAAGCTTCCAAGCACGGCTTCCCAGCTTTGCCTCTAAATGGCCCAGCAGAGCCCTCGTCTCAGCACGCTGAGAGCTAAACCAGACGTGCGGCCCATACCGGCGCAACGGCCCGTTTGCTCTTGGCTCGAAAGGCCTGAAAAAGCAATCCCTTCTGGGATTTTGTTTTTTGTACAAGAGTGTTTACAGTAAAACCTGACACGTGGAAATAAAGAGGGGATGCTGGAACCCTGAAATCACAGGAGCAGCTTAATCTGTAACAGATGGTGACGGTCCGATGGACGTCGACGGGTTTGGGCGGGCGTCTAAGAGCGGTGGCCAAAAGCCGGAGACGATGAACCAAAGAATGGCAATAAAATGGAACATTGTACAGTTTGTTACACTTTGTTTATATCAAACGCACATGCTTCAAAACGTCCTTTCCAGGATACAACTTCACATACGCTCGCACACATTAGCCACCACAAATTAACCACGTCCTCTCCGCCCGCTCTGCTATCACCCACCCAGCCACAGTCTAGCTCCAGATCGCACTCAACACCAGGGGGCGACGTTGCACTGAAGGTCTGACAGGCCCGTCACAGTTGCTCGTCCCTGACCCTATGCAGTCAGCAGCCTGTGGAAATATAATGAAAGTTGGGCTGAGACAAATGAAAGCCAGGCGGCGTGTGTGCAGAGTAGAAACACATGCAAGGGATCTGTGGACCGCTGCTAACAAACCAGGATCCTGCTCTGTAGTCCTCTCTAATCTGCCCTGCGGCTCATCAGGGCTTTATTTCTGCCCTGCATATTTATGAGAATCAGAGAGGGTGAGAAGGGAAAAAAAAAGGGATAACCTCTTTTCTTGTGGGAGCAATTAAAGCCTTGCTTTCATCAATCCTGATCAGAGTCCTCGTGCTCTGTCTCTCTCTCAGCCTTTTGTGTCTACTTAAAGGCTGTGTTTACACTTTCACTTCCACGGCGCTGACCCTCCTCTGGTGCTGCAGGACCGGATAAGGACACAGACAGGCTCTGTCACACGACCTCTTGCTTCTGTTTGAAAAAAACCTGCGGCTGTAAGACGGCAGCAGACGTTGAACCACAAAGTCTGGCTCTAAGCTTCCATATACAGGATTCCTACGGCAACGGTTGAGGATTATAGAGATTACAGCAGTGGTCATTTATTTGATGCAGAAAAAAAAAAAACGTTGACATGATGGTAACGCCCCGCAGTGTCCAAGGAATCCAGCAGATGATTTAATGCTTAACGGTTGAACATTTTCAACCGGGTGGCCTTCCGGCATTGTTTTATCCGATAAACTCGCCATGACTGTATAATCCAAAAGGGCTGGTTCAATAAACTTTGGAATCGTTATTCGCCATGCTCATCAGGGGTACTCTTTTTTTTTTTTTTTCCAAAGACAGAACAAATCCTACTTCATGCCGCTCAAAGCAACACCAACACTGGCGGCGTGAATCGTTTCACGGCGAACAGTAACATCTTATCCGCTGTGTTAATCCCATCTCCTTTTTAGTACATGTGTCTGCAAAGCTGCTGTGCCGCATTTCTGGGACACGGCCTTCAAGTTATTCACCAGAACCGAAATCTGTTTGCTAGAATGACATCACGCGGCAGCGGCGCTTGCTTAAAAACGCAGAGATTTGGAGAGGCGGCGAGATGGAAATGGCTGGAGGGGGGAAAGACCCTGAGATGGGAAAAGACTGTCAGACACACATGGCAGATCAAGATTGAAGGGTGGATCATTCCAGACCAGCACTCCCGCTGTTATGCATGCACACATGTGCTCACACACTCATATGCACCTCTAAGCCACCATGAGGCCTCATTAAGGCGGTCTGCTCTCTCTCCCTTTTTGGCAATGTCACCTCTGCCGCTGGGACCAAAGACTGACACAGGCATAATTGGCCTGAACACACCAACAGTGCACTGGGAATAGCTGGGTCTTGATAAGTGGAGTGTGTATATGTGTGTGTGTGTGTGTATGCTTTGACCCTGTTAATGCTGCACAGTTGGCAGGAGAGTGGCTGGTGTCACATTGGATCAGTGGTTGCTGGTGACGGTGATGGGGGTTGGGAGGGTGCCTCTCCCGGGAAGAGGAGACCGGTGCTTTCAACACCTCCTCCTGCCCGTCAACTTCCTCTGGAGCGCAGCATCTCCGTCATCAACATATGCCGATGACACGGCGACAATAAAACACCCGACAAAAGGAAGATGCCTGCTTCGAAAAGGACTCGGGAGGGAGGGGGGGGGGCGTGTTTATCAAGTACTTCACTCGCAACCCTTCATTTAAAAAAAAAAAGAGAAACGGATTTAGTTGGAGCTAAACAGCGAAAACATTCTTTTTAATCAGCGCAGACAAAGAAATGTGTGTTTTTCTCATTACGATCCTCAACGGTGTCTTTGTAACCAAACCCCGATTTCTGAATAAACTGAGCACACTTACATAAATCCTTCTGCTTTCACCTAGACCAACAGAAAAACACGCCACAGAGCATTACCTCGGAGACCTGCGAGAAACAGACACGTACAGTATACGGTTGCTCACCAGTCAACCCTGACTGGCTGCTAAACCGCCGCATATCTCGGCGTGGCAGACACAAGGGGGGGCTGCAGGAAAATGAAGGCCTTTCACTTTGATCTCTGGAGTGCAGCCCATTTAAATGTTTGTGTTTGAGATGTAGACCTTTAATTTTGGCCTGATGGGTTCCAGGCTCTTTGGGTTTAGCGTGGCATGTCGGATACAGGAGTGTTTACACAGTCTCCCTCCAGCTCTCCTGGTGCTGAAATAAGTGCATTAAGATGGATGGATTTACTTAGTCTCTAACCTCGGGACTCGGGGAACAAACTCTGAATGACCTCTTTGTGTAGCTGGAGGGGATGGAGGGAGACCCACACTGCTGGGGTGTGTGTGCGCACCAGCGGGCCCGTTCAAAACATCTCCTTAAAAACCGGCCCTCAATCAACAAACTTCCGCCAAGTGGGCACCAGCTAGACCCGCGGTCTCATATCCAGCATTCACCTGAATTAGCAATCCGCCAAGAAAAATCCATAATTAGGCCTGATTGCATCTGTTGACTGTAACAGGTGAGCGAGGAGGAAAAGACACCGACTGTGGTATAAAAATAAATCTTTGTGGGGGTAGCGGATTATTGATGTTATTCCCCTCGTTTAAGTCACTGCATTTAGCAAATCAAACAACATTTAGCGCATTTCACATAACAGTTGTGCTCTCACTCTTCACAGAAAGCCTGATATTAAAGTCTGTACATTAAAGGCGCAGCTTTAACTCACAACACTGAGTATTTAAAACCAAACTAAAGAGCTCTACAGGACCTTTGCAGCTCGGGCCAGGACTAATGAGCTGTGATCGATACAAACATTTAAATGCGATTTTGAAATATACCCGGTTGGAAATGTTGCCATATTTCTCCGCCTGCAGACAGACACCGTAAATGCGAGCTGTAGACACGGGGGCTGGGGCATTGTTTGCAACAGTGAGGCAGTAAATCAGCCAGCGCTCCCCTTGATTTGTTAACCTTTGTTTGGCTGTGTCAGCAGATGAGGCACGGCGGGAGCGGCCCCTTTCATGGTCATGAAATACAGCCGCTCTTCTCTGTAGTCGCAGCCACGGGGAGGAAAAACACGGTGGGGCGGGTGGGGGGGGGGCGGCTTCCCCCTGTGCAGCACAGGATATTGAGCTTCCTTTACCCCTTAGAGATACATTAAATGCTCCTAGCGGGGGGAGACGCAAAGAGCGCTGGGGAAACGGCTGGAATCTGCTCCGGTGATGAACCAGTCAGACTTGAGTCCTTCGGATCCTCGTCTTATTACTCCAACAAGCACAGTTATTGAATATCAAAAGAGCATTTTGATTCGAATTAAGCTCCTGTTTGAAGCAGAACGACTGCGCCGCTTTATTTCAGCAGTCGTGTCTCTGGAGGGAGAGGGCGGTGACCTCTGCGTGAACCCCCCTCCGCCCCTCGAGCCCCTGGCAGGGGAAAAAGAGACCGTCCTTGACTGTAGCCGCTCCGAACGCTCCGAAAGGCCAATGGCAGCCAGGTCATCTTTCCACCGCGCATCAGGTCAAGTTCCACAGGCGGCCCTGATTTCTTGACACACAAACCCACACAGACGGCAGAGGTCAGCGCGGGGGCAGCGCAGGCAGCCCGGGGGCAGTAAACCAACACTGGTGCCGCGAAAGGCCAGCCTCCTCTTTCCAGCCCGCTGAATGAGTTAGGGAGCTGCCCGGGTGATTTGTGGCGTGATTGTTGCTCTCTATATCACTTGAGATTACAGCAGGTGGCGGCCCGCAGCCTGGAAGTACACACAGCTCTATCACCGGTCCACCTCTCAGGGAAACGAGAGAGAATGAGGCAGAGAGAGAGAAAAACAAGCCCTCGGCTCCCTCCCACACAGCAGTAATACGCTCACAGGCAATTTCGCTGCCAGCAGAGCTCTCTATGACAATCCAGGGAGCTCTTCAGCTCTGATATCTGCCACAAAAGTTCACCTCCGCTTTTCTCTTTCCACTATTTTTTTAAACAATGCCATCAGCGCCGCAAATTACACCTTCCACATCGCACATTATTCTCTCCCCCGGTGACAGACGCACTCAAGCCCGACACACTTCACCGGCGGCGCTCTTCACGCTGGCGTCGGCCCCGGGTCTCGCTGTAGCACCGCTTCATTTTCACATTAACTCCAGCAAAGCATGGTGAAATCAGCGCTGCGCCGGGTGGGTAGGTGGGTGGGGAGGGGAGGGGGGTGCAATGGGGGTTGGGGTGGTGGGGTGGTGGTGAGGGGGGGGTGGTTTCTGAGAATCACTACACTGTGCACTTCAATTCACCCCCACACTGAACTCCGTCTCACATCGTAGACACAGCTGCAGGAGATGTCTCACGAGGGACTAGCTCCTCCAATATATCTGCTAAATGAACTCTCCGGGAAAAGAAAAATCTCCGGTCCTCATTCTCCGCAGCCCGAAACCGAAAATCACACGGTGGAGTCATTTCTGATTGTGACTGCGGTTTAAATATGGCTTTGATCATGTGACTGCAGAGAGAGGGCAGTTAAAAAAGCTTTGAGATGGTAGTATCATTCATTGGAGCTTTATTTTTTTTCCCATTGTCTATTTTTTTCCGTTTTTTTTTTTTTTTTTAAGTGTCAGTCCAAACCATCTTTTCTAATCTAAATAGACTCCGTCTATAAAGGCACAAAGCAGACTCAACGGTTCGCTGATGAGAAAATGTAAAAGCCTACTCTTGATAAATGGCACTGCAGAGCTTTTTAAATGTCATCCCGCATTATCTTAATCTCGCTGCTGGGGCTACACTCAACAAACAATGCGCAGTCAGCTTAGTCTGTGCTCTCCAGTGACCTGGCTGAGTCTCCGGGACGGCCCGCGGATTGACAATATCATAAAGGATGGGAATGTAACCGGGTGACAAGATATTACTGCCCTGGGACACGGCTTTAATCATTTGATAGATCTGTCTGCAGGCCTTTGTGGAGACACGCCGCGCTGGTTTGTCATCTCCAGTATCTGTGCGACCCAGCACTTCAATCCACTCCCTGGACAGCAGTCACAGCCTTAATAAGGCTTGGTTACAGAGTTCCACCCACGGCACCTTTGGAAGCGGCTTAAGACTTTCGAAAAAGTTGTTTATTTCACTGGCGGGCCAATAGACTCCGCCACCGTCGTTTTGATTGGCGCTTACTCTCCTGCAGAGCAAATGAATCAGGTTAGCTCGCCGGCACCTGCAGGCGCATTGACAACGGCGGTAATTAGAGCTAACATTTAATGACTCTTAGTTAATGAAATCCATTCCTGGGAAAAAACTGAACCCAGAGTGAGCAGGAAGGAGGGAGGGAAAAAAAAAAAAAGAAAAAACGGCGGCGCGAGCGGGGAGCGATGGTGGCTTTAAGCTCCACATTAGACAACTATGCGCAGTTGACACCGGCGGCCCCCGAGGTGAAGCCGACACAAGAGGGGGAAGAAAACAAATCAACGTCTGAGAACACAAAAGCCGCATTCTCATCAGTCGGATTTTCTTTTTAAAATGCAGTGTAGGCCTCGGGCAGAGAGAAGAAGGGAAGAAAAAAAAAACACACCGTGGCTTTTGAGGAAGCATGAAAAATACATTGTAATTATTGAGTAGGTGAGAAGGCTGTGAGATTAAAAGATGAGGGACCAGCACTAAGTCTTCAAAGAGACCCGAGGTTGCCCTGGGCTGATTTCCAGCCTTGCTGCAGAGAAAAAAGCCAACAGTCAGTCATTACCAAGGCTGCACATCAGCAGCTGAATTACAATTCCTTTCTCAGTGCTCTGTTGGTTAAAGGTATATTCAAGTGCCTTACAATTGTCACAATACCAACAGATACTTATTATTTTCTTAAACTATGTGCCTGAATTGTTCACAAAAGACTTTTTTTTTCTTTTCTGCATTTGATATGTGGCATGCCTTTTTCTGGGTAGCAAACAAAGCTGTTTTCATACACCAGTCTTGATAGATGTTCCTCCATATATCCATGTTTCTCTGCAGCATCACGGCCTTAGCTCCACCTGTGAATAGGTACCTATTCCTTCACTGCACAACTTGATGTAATAAACTAGTCCCCGGTGTTGTTGGGCTGTTTTAGCCATCGTGGCCTGTCACTGCTTCCCTCAGACACGCTGAACCCCGAAGCCCGGCGAGCTTTTTCATGTGTGCCGACAAGAAAGCACACGCAGCATCAAACAAATGGAGTCTTTCTGCACCTGCCTCTCAGCAAATATTGACACTCGCCGTCCCACAAACAAGCCTCTCTCTCTCGCCATTTTTTTGTCGGAGCCGCTGCTTGTGCTGGGGGTTTTGGTTTGCGCTGGAGTAACGGTAATCCCCTCCAACAAAAACCCGCCCGACTCTTTTAATCTCAACACCACCCTCCATAAAAATACCAATGGTCCCGGCTCTCCCTGCACCTGGATTCTTTTACTCGCCTTTTGCAACAGCAGCAGGCATTAGCATATGGCAGGAGAGGAGGAGGGGACAGAGATGGTAAAAGGGAAGAAAAGAGGGGATATTTAAATGGGAACAGGGGCCAAGAGAGTGGACTATCATGCAGCAGAGAGAAAGCGTATTTTGTGTACTGTTTCCCCAGTCAGTTCCTTTCATAGAGGAGGAGAGAAGGGGGGCCCTCTGTTGATTTAGGCTGCACAAAGGGGGCCTTAATCCTTTCAAGGGAACCAAATCAGTCCACAGAGGAGCACGTTCAAAAGGAAACCTCCCTGTCAAGCATGGCCATTGAGTCCCCCCAATGGACGCCACAAATCAAGCCCCGGAGGGAATCAAAGGGCAGAATGTGGGAAACGTGTTTAGGGGTCTGCGCGGTGGAAAGTGCGGGGCGCTGCGAGGAAGAGAGGGCGGGGTGGGGGGGGGTGGAGGAGGTACAGGGACCTATCATCGGCAATCGGCCCCATTTCTGCCACGGCCCTGAAGGGGTCATAACCCCTGTCCCTGAGCCTCCCTCCCGCCCCGCATGGTAACTCCCCCCCATTACAGAGGAATGTCCATTCACGCAGGGCACCTCCATTATCCCTGAGCCGGAGAAAATGGGGCTGCTTTTAACAGCAAATTAGTGACTTGATAATGAGGTCACATGTGGTGTTGGCACACTGAGGCCATAAACAGATGCCTCTTCTGCCCTTACTTCATTCCCTGCAGCATTAGTGCCTCCTCCTCCTCCTCCTCCTCCTCCTCCTCCT
>JAOXYL010000078.1:3629598-3651265 GCA_028564955.1 Terapon puta
TATCCAGCTAGGCACAGCAAAAAACAGGATTTTAAATGCAAATGACCATTTTTTGCAGACCTGAGTACAAAACAAAACAAAATAATTGACTTTGCGTTTTGCGCTGCTGTAACATTTTGTTAAGCACATCATATAATCTAAATCTAAAGTGCAGGTGTACAACACACTGACTTTCATGTCTTAAATAAAAGGTATATTATACGATATGATTCTTTCTGTGAAATATATGTGCATGTTGTGTCCACTGATGAATGCAACAGTATAATACAAATACAATATAATGCAAAGTTTAAGTAATAAACCAGTAAATGCTTTTGTCTGTCACTGGTCACATCATGCATGGCACTGAATGGAAACAGTGGGAACAGTAAGTCAACAAATCCAAGACACCTGTTCTTTCGGAAAGATGCAGAAACGGTGCAACAGCTGACAGCGCTCTGTGTCGACTCAATAAAACGTTCGCTGCTTTCAAGAACAGAAAAAGCAGACTGACAATCAACTTTCTCTGTACTAACAATTACAAACGACCTAAAGAGAAGCGCTGATGTACTTGAGTAATCCACATACCAGTATAATGAGTAAAATAAGCATTGATATCTCTTTCATTGAGTCAACAAGCTATCTACTGTTTAATTACAAGTGATGTGACATTCTCTGTTTCCATAATTAATTCAGAAGTGCTCTGATTAAATGCAATCAATTCAATTGTTAACACAGCAGGGGTTTCTGAACAAAGATCATCTGTGGAAGTATAATGAATGCAATCAGATGACATAACATCTCATTTGCATATTGTTGTATTGAAACACAAAAAGGAAACATAAAGCCTGATTAAACCATATGCCTCCCCTGTATGTGTACTCGCCTCCATCAGAAAAATAGGCATTCAAATATCATTTAATAATGGCTGCATAAGGAGCTGTGTGTTAATAAACACTGGATTCAAAAAGCCATCAGGGAAAAGTTTCTACACCTGATGCTCGCCTCACACGAGCCAGTGTATTTCCATCAGCGGCAGGCAGAGACGATTCAAAACACTGATGAAAGAAAGAGTACACTTACCTCAGACACCACTAAGCCCTCTCTGTAAGTAATGATAATCCTAGCTGTGCTGAAGAGAAGGTGAAATGAATATCAAGCCGATATTCCCGAAAAAAAAACAAAACAAAAACAAAGTAAGAGACTCCCCTTTTGAAAAAATAATTCACATGTCCATGAATGCCTGAATAATGGGCTGAAAAGCTTGCCAGTGCCTGGCAGTTTAAAATGGCAGAACAAAACATACCAATTTGTCACAAAAGGAGACACTGACAAGCGCAGAATCCGCACCAACACACAGACAGGCATGACAATGCCCCTTCAGGCTATTGCCTACCCTCACTCTCTCTCTCTCTCTCTCTCTCTCTCTCTCTCTCTCTCTCTCTCTCTCACCCACTCTCTCTCCACCACAGATGGCTTCTTGTGAGTGCAGGGGAGGGCACGGCTGTTCTACAGTAATCCCCAGCCACACAGACGGAAAAGCTTGTTAGAGCACTTGCTGATCACCACAAAAAGTCAAACCAGAGCCAGGGAAAGGTCACCAGGAATTAGGCTATGCTCAAACTCCAAAGGCTTGCCTAATTCCCCCGATAAGCCCCTTTGAAACTCAACCTGTTTTGGCTGTGCCATGGGCTCAGCCTTGCCTAGAACTAAAACCCCCTACTAAATCTAGCTGGAACTCATTTACACAGAGGAACACACACACACGCACACACACAGCTGTGCACACCGCTGACGGAACAGGCGAGGCTTTTCCCGATGACTAGACTAGAACAATCGACCAAAGAATCAATGATTCCCAACGTGTGTGAAAGGAATAGAAACTGCCTGAACGCGGCGCGGGGGCTTAAAGTCAGAGCTCCTTTGGACGTGAGGAAGCTTTGAAGCTGGAATGAGCCTCGGTTTGGACTCCATGCCGCTGCTGTTGTCAATTATCTACTTTGAAAAGGACACCAGAGGAAAAAAAAAACACACAGAAACTACCAGAAAGCAGTGAGTGATGGGCGGCTTACGGGGCACGGACGCCGGAGTCGTGTGGAATGTCAGAGTTTAAATGGTCCTTAGCTTTTCCTGCTCCGACACCAAACACATCAAAACGTATGCGCTTGATTTTTTTGGGAAAGGCGAGCCCTCAGGCAAACAAATGTAAACTGTCTCACCATGTTGGAACATCCCGGCGTCCTCACACTCACCGACACTGTTTACATTATTTCAATTTATACTCTCACAGAATAACTGAAATCTATTACAGCGTCGGCATTTGCATACGCTTTCTTCTCTTTCACTTTCCCTGTAACACGCGTGGCATGCCCCAGAGGTGAATTAGAAACATTCTCGATAAAAAGGGAAAGAACCATCAAGGAATGAGGACAGATGTTTAGATTCAAGAGCGCTGTTGCCTTTATTCTCACAGAGAAAGCTCTTAACAGTGACACTGAGAGAGAAAAGTGGAAAAACCTTGACAGCGCAGTACCTGTAAACATGGAGTGTTTCCCTTGATATGGGAAAAAAAAAACAAAAAAAAAACGTTGGCCTTAACTTTCTATTCAGCCAAAGCAAAGTGCCCGGGCAGCTGGGAGTTTGAATGCATCCTCCGTATAAACACAGTGGATCCTGCCCTTTAGACAGATCAAAGAGTCAGAGGTGGGCGTGCAGTGATAGCATTGCTGCGCTACCACACTTTTTATTCTGCGAGAAGGCCGAACGCTGTGCCGCTGCCGTTTTCTCCTCCAGTCCTTCCAGCCTTGTGAAAAAGTGAGCTCGGGCACAAAGAGTAAATCGTCGCTTTCCGTGCCGGTTCGTGTCTGATGCTAACAAGACGAGCACTTATTTCTGTCAACGTCTTAATTATACACCACGAGCCCGACGCTTTGCTCGAGCGCGGAGTTTGCCGAGAGAACGGCGGCACCCCCAGCCAATAATCTAACTGTTGTGATCATGTGACGCGCAAGCTGTTTGGCCCTGGGCGCCTGTCTGCGGAATGATGAAAACACTTGTTTTATTGTCACTGCAGTGAAGTATCTCTCCCCCTGTCATGTCAGACTTGATATTAATCACCACCACGGAAAAAAAAAAAAAAAAAAAAAAAAATCAGCTTTGCCACCACCTGACACAACAGTTGTGACAAGAATGATGCGTGCAGCCAGCGCGATAAAGGCACAGGTTGTTTTACTGCCTGTTCCGAAGTATACTGTGGTAGAAGAGTTTGCCAACAAGTGAAAAATCCTCCTACATGTTAGAGTATACATGCCAGTGTATCTTTTTTTAACTTTTGACTGGGAAAAGAAAAGAACAAAACAAACAAATGTTGAAGACCAGATGTGGTGCCGTGTGTTCTTCAAGCCAGCAGGGCATTATTTGAATTTCAACTGAAGATGAAAAATATGAAAATAAAATTGCTCTACACAACCATTCATAACATTTTGTAAAAAATGGAGACTAATGATGAAATAAGCGCACATAGACTGGTTTACATTTTCCCAGGCACAGTTTGGCAGTGAGTGAGCGGTTAGCCAATTAAAAGGAAGTATTTATTTAGGAATATTGAGCAGCATTTTATTTTTGACATCATATTCTGTGGTTGTGGCTGATGCTAGTGCAGTGTAAGCAAAGAGAAAAATCAAAGAATGCACAGATGGAAAAAAAAAGGGACAATGATAGAGCGCAGGCGAAAACAGGAGCCAGCCTTGGTCTTGAATTTGAAAGGACTGAAAGGACCTAGAAAGGTATGTATTGTATGTATTAAGTTTATTTTATTTGCAAATGGCTGCGTACAGTCCACGGAGGTATAATGCTGGGTCACGGCCGCCAAAATCTAAATAAAATGAGAGTTACTTGTATTATCTGCTAGGTGCCAACTTCAAGGCTGCCAGGAAGTCTTGATTTTAAAAGACCTTTATGAACACAGATTTCACACAACGAGTTAGATCAAAAAACGTGGTAGACCTGATCTCGAAACAATTTTTTTACTTCGACTGCATGTCTTGTTCAGTGCATCGCTATAGAATAGAAAAAAAAAAACGAACAGATGGATGCCGCACTGAAGATAACGAATTTAGCGCAAAATAATGTAACAGTGTGCTTTCTCAACCACTGTAAGAAGAAAAAAGGAAAAAAAAAGTGTGGTCTCAGCTTGAGAGGTGTGACGTGATTGTTCTTAACCCGAGGTGCCGCTAAAACAAATGAAGCGACAGGAGCTCCAGCGCTAAGTGAGCGTCAGCCTCCTCACGGCGCTGGGGCTGTTCGGCGTAGGCTGGTGAGACAAAGGAAAAGGCAGATGACTGTTTCAGAGTCAGAGAGGATGACAAGTACACAGTAAAAGGTGAGGCAACAGGAAAAAAAAAAAACAAAAAAGCAAATAATATCACCAGGAGAATGATGCATTGAAGTGAATTGGGAATTACAAGGCCAAGAGAGGTTTGTTTGCACTGGGTGACGGGGACAACTCTATCCGATGAAAGAAGTGATACTCAGTTTTATCAGATAAAAATGTGGTGCAAAGGCAGGCGTGCGCCCTTAAACCGAACCGAGGAACAAACTGTATTTATAGCTCACTGAATCCCGGCGCCGCGTAAAATGTCTTGAAGTGAGATTTGCATTGGCGAATTTCTCGGCACCTTTTACGGATTTGTGTGTCAACAGAAGGGGCCGCCGGGAGTCGTGGCTCTGCATTACGGTCGGCCGCCGGGGGGGCAGGCCGAGGCTCCGGGCGCTCCCTGCCAACCTGGAGGAGAGAAAACGCGCCCGCGGCATCGCTGCTACCTGCCCTTTTCCGTGGCGGCGGCCAACGGGTTCAGCAGACGCTTCTTTCCCGGCCAAGAGCAGGTGAAGCACGCGGCGGCGGCTGACAGGGGGTTGGCTCGGAGGAATGAACTGGATGTGAAGGCCATTATGGTAATAGGGGGAGTAGTCTGCCAGGGACGTGTCAATAGCAAAGAACAGAGGACTCCTGCACGAGGTTGTGCGAGGTTAGCCAACCAACCGTGAGCGCATCACCTGGGAAATGGCTCATTAAAACGTGATGCTTGCGTGTTATGCTGCGAGTGTGTAAATATGTCGTCTCGAGGGGTCTAATAAAAAAAAAAAAAAAAAAAGAAAAACAACAACAACAACAACAAAAAAAAACAGCTAGATTTAATTTGCGACAAACATAATTTCATTGTTGGTAGATGGCGCGTGTGCATATGTAACAAGGTGTGTCCGCGTGTTTGTACGAGTGCAGCGTGTGTGTGTCTGCGCGCGGGAGATAAAGGCTGCGGCAGCTGATGGCGGCGGGCCTAGGCCGGGGCCTTTCTCGAATGCTCCTCATTAACAGCTCATAATGGCTGGCAAACGTCGTCGCGCCACCCTGGCTCGCTCTCATTAGCAGCTGGCAGCGAGGTGGGGAGATGAGTGGACGCTGGCATCGTCCCACCTGCACTCAAGTACGGCACGGGAGCGGAGCGGGGAGAGGGGAACGAGGAGGGAAAATAGGTGGCACGAGAGGGAGAAATCCTCATCTCAGTAGATTTAATTAAAACTGGGGTGAACAGATGGGAAAGATGGAGTGAAGTCCAACAGGAGACAGCTCATCTGTCTGGGTTTCCACATTTCTCTTTCTATCCCTCTCTCTCTCTCTCTCTCTCTCCCCATCCGCCTCCCTCCCTCTCTCATCTCTGTTCTTCTTTTTTTTTTTTAGATAAATTCTTGGCTTCCAGAGTGTCCCAATTCAAAGCATCCACACTGGCATGTGACAGATGACAAAAACAAGTAGAGGAAAAAAGAAAAAAAAAATCCGACACACGGCTCACGTGGGCTCTTGAAGGAACGTGGGCCTTTAGTTTGCTGTGGATAATTATGGGCTGGGCTAGTGCCGGCCGGCCCAGCGCTGGGCCCGCGATGTTGTGCTGAGAGTGGCTAAGCCCTTATTAAAAGGTAATCCAGGCAATCCCTGTGTAAAATAAAAGAGCTATTTGTTTAAAATAGAGAACCGCCAACCGCAGATCCAGTCAGACAGAGGGGAAGGTCACTCAGTGTAGGGTTTTATAGATCAGAAAAAAAGATCAAGCCTGCCTGTGGCTCTTTTTTCTTCTCTCTCCCAGAAGAAGTCGCTTTTCATTCAAATGTAATCATCACCGCGCAGTAATATGACCTTCATGGCTGCATGTTAAAAGGAGCAAAAACAAAGCATCCAGCTCCTTCGGTCCCTCTGGCCATTCCAGAGTATACAAAGGGATCATAGAGACAAGCGAAAACCACGAAATGAATTCAAAGCATAGTAGAATAATGGCCCTTTCACTTAGCACAGAAATGTAAATGCACATGCAGTGCACATGTGTTAAATGCTGCTACAATTTCTGGTATTTTTGCAGTGTGTTTGACACACTGTATCTTTGATTGACACTTGCTGCAAAAAGCATTATCATGATATCCAAGCAACCACACAAACATAAATCATAGAGGGGAAGGGGAAAAAAAAAATCACATCCACTTCACGCAACAATGCCGCTAGTTTTATATTTTCTTCTGAAATTTTTCTGCCTTAGCTCAATTCCCTGCTACATTAACCTCATTATCCTTTGAACCTTTTCACTGTTAATGCCAAATGCAATTTGTATTCTGAGGCCAGGCAAAAAGCTCTAAACTGATTATCCCAATTTGAACCGTGGCAGTCCTAGATATTGTTGAGTCTGAAAGGGCCATCTAGCTGGTGAATGGGCTTCTCATATGCCTTCTGAGTTTCATGACACAATGTTGCGTCTGCTTTGCAAGGGATAAATTAAGCGTGTGAAAGTCTAAGCAAAGCCCTCATTTTCCAGTTAATCAAATCTTCCCCTAATCAAATTAGCGCACATAATTCCTCTGGATGCGTGGTACAAAAACAGCATTATCCCCCTCTCCGGAGCTGAAAGGCAGGGAATCAGCATGGTGCCTCTCTCTCCTCTGCATGAGCGGCCCTCAATGGGAGAGGAGGGCCGGGGTGAGCTGGGGGATGGAGGAGACCAGGGGCGAAGGGGGAGGGCACGGCTCTTCCCAGTGGCCTAACAGAGAAAGGCAAGGCCGGGGTAAACTTTGGCAGTGTTTAAGTTCCCAGCTCATTAAAAAGCCTGGCTCAGTGGCCACCTCCAGGGAGCACTGGAGCGTTGGCTAATGAGGTACTTGTTTAATTTTCTTTCAAAGGGCTGGACATCTGTGACACCCCCCACCCCCCCTCACCTCAAACCTCGCACTCCCTCCCATTTCTCCCCTCAGCCTTCAACCCCCATGCCTCATCTTTTTTCTTCAAACCCCACACAAAGCCCATCTATCAATAGGCCGCGGGGCTCTCTCTGGTTTGATGAAGTGTCTCTCATTGAATAAGGCAGATAATACATTTGGAGGAGTGCAGAACAATCGCCATTAACTCTGATCTCTCCCTCTGAACAGTCAAAGCCCATCATGGAAATTCAATAGTGGTCAAGCTAAATGGATAAATGTTCACAGTCCACCGTAACGTTCTAATTGATTTCCCTTCATGAGATAATCCACTCTCCTCAATAGTGGGTCCGCGCCACTCCCTTTCACCCCTGCCACCCCTCTGTGGAGATACTGCCGACACCGCGGGGTTGAGAAAAAAAAAAAAAAAAAAAAAAAAAAAGGGGAATAGCTGAATAGCTGGTATGTATTCATCTGTTTGAGGAGTGGCGGGTTCATCTCCTCATTCTGATGTAGTGGAGAGACTTGAGTCTATTTTTCGGTGACCCGCCAACCTCTGCCACGCTGACCTTTTTGTGAGGCTCGGTCTCCGCTAACACCTCGAGAGACATTAAAAGGCACCCCTCTCTCTCTCTATCGGTCTCTGTAATTGGAATTCAAAGCGGCTAGTGCCGCGTCTCTCTTCATTGGTCACTTCCACTTATTTCATAATGCGTCTCGATTCTTTCATTATGAGAGCTGTCTGACTCATATTTGCACCTTGATGCTCCCCTAATGTCTCAGAACATGGGCAGAATACAAATGTGCTCTTTGCGCTGCCTACATTTCCTCCTTCAGCCAACAACTTAACTTAAGCGAGGATGAGCTGGTTTTCCGAGGGAGTGGGGACGGGAGAGGGGGACGGCGAGGCGGGCATGTCAGAAACGCGTCGGGAGCCAGTTAAAAGGCCTCATGAAAACATTTGTCAATTTGCACAATGTAAACAGGCTGTAACAATGTGTCTTGGGGTCAGCGGGTCAAACCCATGGATCACGCATCAGCTGGCGCGTGGTTATTGTTCCGCTCAGCCTGTCAAAGCAGGGGCAGAGGGTGTGAGCGGGAGTGTGTGTGACAGAGGGAAGATGTGGGGAAGAGGCGCCGAGGCCTTCGGGGTGATCATAACTAAAACACGGCTATTATTAGAATGCCACCAGAAAGCACCATCTGGGCTGTTTAATGAGCCTTTACCACGGTGTTAAAAAGAGCCTCAAGTTAATTTCCTGAAACAATATGCTTATAAAAGACTCGAGCAGGTTGTAAACCAAAAGCACTGTGCATTAATAACATACCTATTCCTTAAACTCACCACTTAGCAAAACACAGCTCTCGTGTAGATCGGCCAGCGAGCAGCGCTGCTGTGTAAATTTTAATTTCAACTGTCAAGTTTAACTGTCAATCTATCTCGCCTGTTTGGGTGAGTTTTTTACTTTTAAAAAAAGACCGCAGCAACTAAAATAGATACTGCTCAAAATACATCGTCATCATTTTCCAAATTGACCACAGCATGTACAGTATGTTGGCGAAGCTGACTCATATCTGACAGAAAACACTAAGAATAAAAAAGTCGGTCTAATATTACAACTATTTTCATTTTAAAATCACAAAATCATCGAAACTTTGTTTTTCCTGTTATGTCACAACAAGAGAGGTTTTACCAAAAAAAAAAGTGAGACCCTCTCAGGAGCATGTAATGTGGAGCAGACCACATGCTTCAGGGTCTTGACAGTGGGGGTGTCGTAAACGTCTACCGCACTGGCTCATAGTGACCCTTGAACCAGGCTTCCCCGTGCAGACGGATCCACCAATGGCCTTGCCCGCAGCAGCGTGGAGCAGCGAACAGACGGACCAGGCAGAGAGGCTGGCCACGGAGGCGGAGGTCAGCGCCGGGGCGATGGTGTGAGGGCAAGGGTGTGAAGGTGATGTTATCTATCTCTCTCTGACAGCCTGCAGGCTTTCTATCAAGCAGGCTGCCTCGTATTGGGTCAGACTGTTGGGGAATGTGATTTAACCAAAGCCGCACTGCGCGCCGTGTGTGCAACTGCGAAAGCTGCGAATCAGCCCGTCCTTAAAAATGAGACTGCGGGGCCGCAGAACCGAGCCGCTCCGTCTCCGAGAGACACAAAGTTCCGCGTACAGTCTGTCGACGGGGTTAGGATGAGAGATCAGACCAAGAAGACGGATTTAGTTTGACCCACCGGGATGAAAAATCTCGAGCGACTGATCGATGTCTGCACACCTACATGTTGCTACGCTTGTCAAGCAGTAAATATACCCGAAGTAACTTTGAGCAAAGGAGCAGCACTTGTCTGCCGTGTTTCTGAGTATATCCGATAGAGCTGTCAGCAATTATATTGTGTCGAGAAAGTATAAACCCATCAGTCAAGTTAACAAAAGGTCAGCAGCTCCAAGGCTGCGGTGTACATCCCACAGTAAATCCCTGTCTGAGCGGGGGATGTTAGACCACTACCACGCTTGATCAGGGCATTGCCTCCAGCTACACTGCTGCCCCGAGCCAACCTTGGTGGTGGGAGGAGATCAGTTTGTGTTTTTTTGGGGGGCTTGAGGGGTGGTGGAATTGGCTCCTGGAAACCTGCCAACCCTTCGACTGACTCATCAGCGAGGACCCAGGAGGAGAACCTCGAGACAGGCAGAGCGCTCTTCCTCTCTTTCCTCACATCGGCCTAGGCGCGGGGTCGAGCCTCGCCAGATCGTGGTTCTGCGTTTTGATGCCTCCACTTTCCAAAAACTCCTGTAGGCATCATGTAGGCGATCACGCATGGCAGAGCCTGAGGCGCCGACACGTGGGGCCGGCGCCGGCCCACAAGCCGATGTCTGCGTTTGAGCAGAGCTTTATTGGAAGTGACAAAACAGGAGAGCCTTGTCAGATACCTCAGAAAAAAAAAAACCCAAACAAACAAAAAAACAGATGTCACATGAAAACAAAACAGTGTCCAAAACAAGGCCAACCACTCGCGCGGAGACGCATTAAACATGCATTACAGTACCGCTGTTGTTGAAAAGTTGGCAAGGTACGAGCACTGGAAGCCGCAGCGCTCAGTTTCAGAGAATATGTCCTCAATTATGTCCGACCAAAGCCAATAATCAAACAACCTCAAACACGTCATTTCATATTTGTCTTTTTTCATGCTGAGTGACAGGCAGAACAATCAAATTAAGTTCCTCTCAGCAAACCCGCAAGTGTAATTATGCACTAGTTGGAACAAATCAACACACGCCGTGCATTCGTATAGTAATATTGACACACAGTACTTACTGAAGTGAGAGTGAATAGAACTTAATAGACTCTGCAAGGAGCAGTTGTCTTTTGCACTGTCAGTTTCAATTAGCAATTTAAGGAACAAGCCTCTATTCATGAATAAGACTGATAATTAAAAACTGTTCAAGAAAACTTCTATAATATGAAAAGAACAAAGCTTTGGTTTCTACTGTGATTTGAGAGTGACGTTTCCTTTGTTTCTAATTCTGTCATATCTCATTTGAATTCTTATGTTTTAGGTTGGTATCTGTGCTGTTTGTAGTGTGCCGCTAATGATGAACATGAAAAATGGAAAAATGGAAAAACAAAAAAATGGTCTTATTTGAGAGATTAGGACGACGATGAGAACAGAAAGCAGTAATGACAGCAGCTCCTTACATTGGCACAGATGCTTTAAATGCCACACACTCCAAAACTTTGCCAACTGTCCCTCATGGAAAACTTGAACGGGCCACGGTTTAGACTAATGGGAGAAAACAGTGGGTAAGAACTTCACCCCTGTAGAGAAAGGAGAACTTTATGACACCCTCACATACCTGTGATAATACGCACACATATACTGGTGGTGCATGGATTTTTTATTAATACAATGAAGAAACAATAGATGTGGATAAACTGATACGGTTTCACGCTTTATGCTCTTAAACGTTAATATCCTGCAACTCAGAGATCACAGTGAATTCCCATTTGCCCTGTCATTTCCCAAAACCCATGAAATCCACTGCAGCCAACATGAAGGCACACTGGCCGCAGACACTACGCTCAGTGAAGGACAAAACCAAAAACTTTGGACAGCTGCCTTTCACGCCCAGAGAGTGTTGATAATTCGATCAATTTAGGATCTGGTATCACTTCAGAGTATAAAATTGAGGCATAAGAGTTACAAAGTGAGAGTTCCCAAGACTAATGTCCGAGTTACACTAGAACAGGAGGAGTTCAAATGACATGTCGCCTGATCCCGATGGAAATCAAAGTTAAATCAAAGAGTTTATACCTGATCTGAGCGGCCACGCTAGCAGGAAGCGGAGAGGGGGAGACAGAATATCATTTGTGCATGGAGATAATGGCCACATATTTTCACACAATCGCTCTTTGAGGATCTTTCATTGGTGAACTCACGTGAACAGTGCAGCGTTTTGTGATATTTTCAAATTCAAAGCTTTCTTTTTCAGCCGTGCATAGCTGCTACAGTATATCATGGTGCACAGCAGGCGTGGATGTTGGAAAGTCATAGAAATGACTGGAAACAGCCCCCCACCCTTAATCCAATCACCGAAAGGCATAAGGGAGGAGATTTCTGAAGATTTTTGGCCCCTCAAGCTATGCTAAGGACAAAAAAAAGTTTTAAAAAATAATCATCGTAGAAATAAGTTGGCTGAACCTTATTTTAATTTGGAACAGAGTTTCCTTTATAGTGAATCAGATGATGATTCCAATGATAGATACGTCTGGGTAAACTTCTAATCAAATTTCAGATCAAATTTCATTAGCAGGAACCAAGTCCACGCAAGTATCTACTGCAACAGTCATTCTGCAAAAAAACAGCAAGATTCGCAGAAAATCTCTAAATACACATAACGGTGGTTTGGTTCCAGCGAATAAATACCCACCCTGCGGAAAAAAAAAACGGAGGTAATCTTTCAGCATACACAAAGTTTAGGTCAGTGCTTTTAAACAACAACCCACCATGTGTACCTGACAGGCTCGGAGGGTTTCAGCGGCTTTTCAGCGGGATAATTTGCCATCTGCACAGGGATACGTCGCTTAGCTGTGCCGCTCCCGCTGTTTAACGTAGCCACTAATTGCAGCGACACCGGGATCTCAGGGTCTCCTCAAGCACCGCTACACACACCGGGAGGAGGACCGGCGATATCTTTCAAAGGCTCTCTATATTAGTGGAAGGTAAACTCTTTACGCGCCGCCTGCTGTTGCGACAAAGATCATTGTGGGCACGTGTTCGAATGTGCGTCTGCGCATATATAATACAAAGACAGGACGCTAATTGGTTGAGCCTCTAAGTACAGTATGTTTGCACACACTGCTAAGTCGCAATAATGGGACGTAATACTATTGTGAGTGCACATGACGACTTTAGCCCCTTAACCAAAGTTTGCGATTATTTTTACTTTAAGTATTATTAAAAAAAAAAAAAAAAAAAGATAATCTGTGCTTCAGTCCAATCGTTACCCAGATGATGTAACCGCAGTTTATAACGGCCTCACCTACATCGAAAGGTAGCCACAGTGACAGGCGAGCGGAGCGTCGTGATGAATCAACCGGCGGGCGCGATCATTCGAAAAAATTCCCCCGGCAGATGTGGCTGTGCGCGCGTCTTTGATTAACTTCATTAATATACATGCCTCGCTCTGATACACAGGCAGTGGCATATGGTAAAAAGCAGGAACAGGAAAGAAGTGATTTGCTGTTTGCTCTGGAAAACAAACAAGCCAACAGGTCCTAGCAGATGGCGCTGTGTGCAGTGCTGGTGGGAGGCAATGTGCTGCATCGGCGCTGCCGCCAAGCAGGAGCTCTCCTGTGGATGAAGAGAAGTCTGACTATCGCCCTCGGCCTGCCGCACGGTAAACAAATAAAGCGTCCTTCTGCTTTCCTGCGTGTTGAGCTTTTTATCCCGCGTTGATCTTACCTCCTGATTTCAAAGCACGGAAAAAAAAAGGAGCTTGTTTTTGGCAAGTTAAAGTGCTCTAGGCTTGATGCTCTTCAGAAAGCAGCTTAAAGAAGAAATGTGTTTAATAATGGCTTGTTTGTGCGCAGCTCTCATTTCCCTCTTTGCTCCCTTCGTCTTCCTTCAGCATGCCTGCAAGCGCACTTTCCACTTTGTTCCCATTTAAATAGGAAAGTTGGTGGCTCATTTACATTGATAATAGTGTTGGTTATGCATCAGGAGGAAAACGGTTTAAACAGGCTTGTACCTTCTCCTTTAATGCTGCATGTATCACACAGAGAACTACTGAGATTACAAATAATATGCAGGAAATTAGTAAGTAAACGTAATAACTATGCAAGAGATGAAATGTATATAGAACAAAGACGTGGTGCATTTACCTCCAGGTTACATCCAGTTACTGGATAAGGAAGAGCCTAAGAATATCTCCTCTGAGTGATTACCATATCGTGTTGTTGAAGCATCAGCTGTATGTCACTGTACTGTCTACTGCTGTTTTCCCTGACCAACACCAGCTCATGCCAGCGAATATTTTAGATCAGATCCCGGATACGTACACATATCACATTATACAGGCGCTGCAGTTTCAGTACGTGCTACAGTTCAGCACTTTACATGACTAAAATAAGATTCAGGGCTCAGAGCATTTGCATAGATTTCGATTCAACTACATTTCACCTTTGTTACCTAAAGCGCAGGATGGGCCAGGTATGTGAGAGGATCAGAGGGAGAAGTGAGGGGGGGTGGGAATAAAGTGCTTAGTTGGCCGATTGTTCAAGAGCGACTATTATCATTAGTCCCAGGTCTGCAGAGCCTGAGGCCCAGTCCTCTAATGCTCTCGCCTGCTTGCCAACCTGCATATACCTTGCCCCAAGCCAACACGCTCCTATAGAGCACAGCCTGTGAGTATTGATGTGCTGAATAATTCAAAGAATGGAAAAGATGGCCAAACAGACGGGCTGTAGTCTTAACATGCGTGGGATGTTCCTCTGTGGCTGGAGGTGTCACCATGTCTCCCTGATGACGTCACATCAAGGAGAGAAAAAGGCCAATAGGGAAGAAGGAGGTAATGTGGTGATCTAACAGGATACCGAACCCCAGCTATTTGAGGGAAATCTGCCTATTCACAGAACGTTTAAACATGGTAAACAAAATTAAGGAAGAGCTTAATAAATAGAGATATTAAATTTAGGTAAATTATAATTGAAACAAGGCTTGGTGGTGCTAATTGGACATTTTGTTATCGAAGTACCTCATCACTGTATGGGGCTACACTGCTGTGGCATAGTGGAAGAAACTGCAGCCCCCTTAACTGTAATATGACTGTGTAAATATGACTATGAACCCCTCATTTAATAGAAAATACATCACTGTCCAAATACTTGTGGATAACATGGCACTATTTATGTCATTTGAAATTAAATATTGAGCCAAATATTTCTCTGTGTCGATGCTGCCTGTATATTTTGACAATTTGGACATAGTTCAGACGATGTGGAGCTCTGCTGGTTGTCTCACGAAAATTTACCCATCAAATAGACCTCCCTTACAGCTGACAATTACTGCTACTAGACATTTGCCACAGTGTAACCCACATGTGTAACAGTGTTTGGAACTGTAATGAAACTCCTTCAGATGTTAACTTGGTCTGCTGCAATGTATTTGATTGCTAATTATGTTGCGTTACACTCAGTGTGGATAGACAAGAAATACAATATGACTGACAATGTCATCACACGGCACATACTGTATATAAAGTACATGTGCATGTACATGGGTAGATCACTTTCTGTGTATTAGTGAGTGCATCTCACATGTATTTAGAAAGGTTTGTTATGTGAATAAATGTTTGAGTTGGGAAGTTACACATATCCGTATGTCAGGCATATTATTATTATTTTTAGCACTGTATTTGGTTACATCTTTGCTTATATGCAGAGGTGAAGGCTAAATGATGAACTGCATGATTACCTTCTACAGTACTGACACACAAAAGAGGTGACTGATGGGAATAATGGGAAGTTGTTAAGGGAGTCACAGTGTTATCCCCTCACGACTCAGCAGTCAGTCCCTGTATTAACCACATGTAAATACAGTACATCAATCAGCTGTGTTAAAGTGCGTGTTGTTTTGATTGCGACTGCCAAAACGGCTAACGAACAACCACCGGACAATTAACTTCTCATCATCAGAGTCATGGGTTGCTCATGCAAATAAACGGCTTGGCGAGCTCCTTCGTATGCAGCCCTTTGACGTCTTATGAACACAAGAGCAATGAATTTTATACCCTTACCTTTATATAATGTACCTTCTCTCTTTCTTTGAAGTGCAATTCAAGAACAAATACGTGATAAAATGATCTCATCTTGAGCCCCAGTCGGCAGGATGAATGTGGTGTTCCACAATGTCTCGTATTTTTTCGCTTTAAACTGTCTTCTTTTCATGGGCTGCGAGCGGTTTTTGTTTTATGTATGGTGGGGTGGAATTCATGCATACGAAAAAGCTTTCAGAGGCTTTTATGTTTCCCGTGTTCGATATCCAAGGCTGCGATTAAGATGCAGTTGGTCTTGTCTCGAACCTTGATAGTGGTAATTTCATCATTTACACTTAAGACTGACTATTATCACCTTGCACTATATATCAATTAACATACACGCTTTTTTAATGCTAATGATTAAGAAAGTTGCAGGCGCTGATTAAAATATTTCTCCTTGATTAGTGAACGGTAAACAACTTAGTGTGAGCCACCGCTGATGAACGTGCCACTGCAATCAGTCGCTGACAGAGGAGGAGTGATAGAAATGGAGGGGAAAAAAAAAACAGAGGGAAGGGGGGGGGGGAAAGAGCAGGAGCCACAAAACTGAAGGTTTGGAGTCCATAATTAGGCAGCAGTTTTTCCTTTCTAACCATTTTCCCAAAAGAAAAGAAGCCTGACTACTTAATTGGAGGAATCAAATTTAGTCAAGCGCCCCGTCGGCTCAAACCTACATCATTAAAGTTGCCAGCTAACAAACATCAAACACGAGGCAGCATTAATGAAGCAGATGTATTAATTTCCCATTTATGAGCAGCTAAGCAACTCACTGCTGCTCCCCGCTCCCCTCCACCACCACCACCCCCCCCTTCGCTCCCTTTCTCCCTCTCTTTCTCTGACAGCACTATTAATGATCTTTAATGCCCCACAGGCAGTAATAGGCCCCACTGGGAGAGCCGAAACACTGCGATTTGTATTGAGGATTTAGACATAACGGGGGGAAAGGGAAAAGAGTGAGATCTTGGGGACAGCTCCGAGGCGCTTGATCAGGCCCAGGCCTCACAGGGGCGGCCGCCGCTCCAGAATAATAAATGACAGCCTCGCGATTAAATCAAACCTTCTGCCCAAAAGGGCCAGAGCGGCTGATTGTCACTAACAATCGAGCTGCTTTTTAAAACACCTCTGGGAAAAGAAATCAAAAGCAGACAGCACGGGAAAAAAAAAAAAAAAGCTTCAACGCCAGTCTGGCTCTCAACACCTGACAGTTAACACGCATAGGAAGAGACAGACCAGAGCCAAGTCCGGGGAATGAGGACCTGTCACTGGCAAATCTCAGACCATACTCATTATGCCCCTACCCACAATGCACCAGGCAGCACGCTCCATGCCTGTGATACCACATCATGCATCATTAGTGCTAGCAATATGCATATGATAAGCAAATACATTTCGCAGCCTAAGTGGCTATTTGTTTAGGATTTGCAGCACAATATCACCTCCTTTATTAGATTCTCATCTTTTTCAAGTGGCGATGTCAGCAGATGAAATAATAATGGAAGCCGACCGCGGTAATCTCCATCCAATACAAGTCCAGTGTTGAAATATTGACAGCGGCTCTCTGCATTATGCTCCCGTGACACAGGAGGACGGAGACAATAAAAGTCAGAGACGCCAGACGCAAGCGAAGGCCTTTTGTTGACACTGTCCCTAATGCTACGTGTACACATCCAATTATCTGGAGCGGAGGATAACCCAGATAAATAAGCCCGCGCCGACATTAACCTACAAATTAGATACGCCGCGCTTTCCGGACCCGCAGCTTTCTGAGGCTCACCCTTAAAGCCGTTTGTTTGTTTCATCATTAAGCTCATTTACAGCTCTCCGGAGACTGGAGCCGGATGCCGTCTCGTTACAAGTACCTGTGAGGGAGACAAAACGCTGATGAACTCGCGTGTTTTCTAGGTATAGAGTTCAGTCTTATGCATGTTTATACTGGAGAATTCTGTATTAGATCATTTACTTTCGGGTCAGCGTTCAGGACGAAGGGATGGCGTTTATGCAGTCGGGAGAAAAACAAGAGCAAGAGACGCACTCGTGTCTGATTCTGAGGCGGCCTGATTAACCGCAGTCGCACACTTGCAGGCTAGATGATCAAAATGCAGCAGGAAGTTGATGTCACTGAAACCCTCGTATAGCCAACATTATAATAGAGCATCGTACCGACTGTAAGGCACTTGAGAGGAAGCTGTGTTAAAACCCTGCCATAAACACTTGCGACGCCAAAACACTGACATCCACATAGGTGCTCTGGGGTCTGTCTTTCTTCCCTCTCACTCTCTCTTCAGACAGCAGCATCATCATTTCCTCCCTGCCTCGCCGTGGCAGGCAGCAGTGGGGTTAAGCTGCCAGCGATGCAATGATAGCGAGAGAGGGACTGCAGCTGGGGGTTGCAGATAGCACATTCTGTCAAATAGCGTCAGGCTGCCTGCATAATGAAGTGAAGAGAGCGACGGTGGGAGAGGAAAAAAAAAAATAGGAAAAGGGGGATGGTTTCATTTGTTATTGCTGAAACTGATAGGGCTCCACCGCAGTCTGAAAAGCAGCAGGAGCCTCGGCTTATATGCAGGAGGAGATGAAACATTAAGCTGTGGCCTGATTAATTATCAGTGCAACACACAACACTTTGCTTTTTTTTTTGCTTTTTTTTTTCCTCCCTGCAATGTGTGTATACGCGCCGTGGTCTCTATTCGATTTGACAGAGACTCTCAGACCCAGTCTACACTGGCTACGTAGGACGAGCACACAAGTAACACTTATCTGTGGCGCCTGGTCACAAAGACTGCGAGCAAGTGCACAGCCAGTCACATTCCTACATATTTAAAGGAAAACGTTCAAAGGTTCACTGCAACTTATTTAGATAGTTTGGGTCGTTATTTCTTTCAGTTATGACAGTACTGTCACATGAACAGTTTACCCAGATTATGTAAACTCAGTCTGGAGGTAAAGCCAAAATATTTTAAAAAAAATGCATTCACAATATTAGAGTATTAAAATGAAACAATTATAAAAGTGAATTTTGCAGTTATTTCAAACACAATCTTACGCCTGCCAAAGCCCTCGTATGGTCCTTTATAATATCTTAATAATGTGTTAAAATGAAACATTTACTACCAAACATCAATTAAACGGAAACCTATCGACCGAGCGAAAGCCACATGAGACGGCCGCTCTCATTCGAGGCAGCCTTGAGGACACGCTGGCTGATGGCGCCGAATCACATTACTGTTGCTTTAGGCTGTTTATCTCCAGAGCTGTGGCATTTGTCATCATTGGACTCCCGTTGATCAATGCCCTCTTTATTATGATATGTTTCTAAAGTGACTTCTATCCCCCCCCCCCCCCCTCCCTCTCCGCACCATCTCCCCCACACACACACACGCAAACACTCACACGCGGACAAACGCCTGCGTGCACACCTACACTTCTCCCCTCAACACCCAATGATTTCATTAGTTTCATATTAGGATTGATGGGGCTCTTCTGAGGGATATAAATCAATTGAGAACACTTTTCGAAAACCTCAGCCTCAACCTCCAATGGAGCCATCAAGCAGAGGGGTGGCTGAGGGGCAAGAGGCTGGAACAGCCACATCATTGGTTTGCTTTTGCTGGGGGGGGAGGGGTGGGGGGGGTCACAAGTAATTTTGCCTTCAGGCTTTATGATCGAAAGAGTTCCCCCTTCATGCTCTATCTATCCACCCTAGAAGCTCCCCCACTACCCATTCTCCTTCTACCTTCTCCTCGCGTCCCCTGTGCCTTCCATCCATCCTTCCATACCGCCATGATTTACAACTAGTACTCATGCGCTTCCTGGGAATTGATTTCCAGGGAACTGCGACTTGTGCCCATCCTTTCTGTGGGGGCCATAACGATCAGGCTGTGGATCATTAGTCTGGACCACTGTTTTCCACTGCTCCGCTGGCTGGGCGCCATACATCTCACCCCTCCTCCTGAGTCACAGCCGCTGTTAAATTGCCTGTCCCCTTCCCTCCTCTTCCTTCTTCTCTGCCCCCACCTCCCCACACCCCGGTCACACCTCATGATCCTCATCCGTCCTCCTATTGCACCGCAGCATTTATTGAAACGCCGGCCGCTGTGGAGCCAAAACCGGCGGCGGGTGTTGATATGCCATTCGGGCCCGAGAATACCCCTCACCCTCCCACCCCTCCCACCCCTCACGCGCTGACCTTTACCTCGGCGGACTGACAGATGACACATCCTTCACGCTATTTGTGAAAGAAGTCACCAAATGACAAACGGGGACGCCGTATTACCGCAGATGGCTTTTTATAGCAGACACCGACTGTGGCACAATGTGATGGAGTCAGTTTGTCATCAAGAGGGCATGAGCAGAGCAGTGGAGCTCATGGTTCAAAGGCTCTTATTACGCCCCCTGAGGAACAATATGTTCTGATTTGTTGCATTTGCTTCCTGACAATGTGCCAAAATTGAAGGCCTGATTGAGCTTCTAGGGGTGTTTTGAAAGACCAGAGCCAGTATTTTTCCTTGAGTGCTCAGCAAGCCGCCGTTTTTTTTCCTTCACTTCTCTCACTCTGCAATCTTAAATTTAGCAGAACAATAGGGCACTCTAGCCCAGTTTAACTCTAGTGCTAATCGCGCTCGTTCAGTCCCAGAGCCACAATCACGAAGGCGATGACCTACCGCAGTCGCACCGAACATTTCAATTGTTTCTTACATGACAGATCTAGATGGGCAAACAGCGGCGTCCTGGTATTCATAAAGGTTTCCGTGCCTTGAAGTTGAAGTCATCGTTACTCACGTCTTAAGAAATTACAGCTCGGAGACGGAAATCATCTCCAGCTGCTGTCTGGCTGGTTTCGACCTCTATTCAACGCGGATCGGCTTTCTCAAACTCGCCCACGTCTCACAGCTGCTTGGTTAATTTTCAATCGGGGGGAAAACGAATCCAGAACCGGTCAAACAACCGTTTTGCAGCATAAAGAGGCCGAGCTAAAAACAAACAGCAGCACAGACCGACGGCCTCAGCTGCCGCCGGTGGCTCGACACCGCGCTCTGGCATTGGCAGTGGAAGCTTCTAGAGCCTGGGCCTGGCAGCACGCACTGGCAGCGATGATTTACAACAGCATTTAAGTGAATCTAATAAGCAGAGTGAATGCTTCCCGTCGCTTTGGCATGGCCCGTGCCTGGGCCCTAATCATTCAAATATTTTGGCAAAAGGCAATGCCCCGCTTCTCTCCAAAAGAGAATAATGAGACACGGAGCTCTTAATCACAGCAGATCAGTTCAAATAAATGAAAAGAGAATCAAAAGCATTCTTTGCCGAGGCAGCCGCGCTCTCTGTCCAAATGAGCTGACAGAGGGCCAGATCTGGGAGATGGAGATTTACCCAGGAGATAGAGCAGATTTTCCATGACTCGTGAAGCAGCGTCTCACTCTGGCAGGCAAGAAAGTAGTTCTGGAAGAAACGAGGGACAGCTTTTGTACCGTTTTCTTGAACTTGGACGTTCAAAGTGATTATATACAGCACGCGCGCATATACAGACGCACCAAACACAAATATTCTCTGACCGGCCCAAGAAAACGATGCCCCGCGATCTTCGCAGCTTTTTAATCAAGCACTCCTCCACACTTGTTCTCCCATCACACCTCAGATGCTTTATGGAAGCCCACGCAAAGCGACGCGGTAGCTCTGACACCTCGTCCAAACTCAATAATTCACCATGCCTCCACTTGCCAATTCTTCCCTCTGCCAATCTGAAACCCTTCCACACACTCCGCTTGCTGAGACAGCGCTCTAACAAACGATGCTGTCAGTTAACAAGATGGAAAAACATTCTGTTAATTTTTTCCTCTCCCCTCCTTCCCTCCCGTCCTCGCCGAGGCGTCTTGATGTGCGGAGACGGGGGCTGGATCACAGCTTGCCTGGGGGAAGCCTGACACAAGACAGGCTGCCGCTGACATGATGAGCCTCGAGACTGCTGGCAAATTCTTGTGATGTCACTTCCCGCTCTCGACAGCTCTGACACCCTGGCGTGGGGTACTGGGAAGACGAGGAAGAGCGGGAGCTGCTGGCGGAGGAGGTGTTTGGGTGGAGGGGGGGGGGGGGGGGGGGGGGGGGGGGGGGGTGGGGGGGGGGGGGGGGGGGGGGGGGCGGGGGGGGG
>JAOXYL010000078.1:3651365-3667998 GCA_028564955.1 Terapon puta
GGGGGGGGGGGGGGGGGGGGGGGGGGGGGGGGGGGGGGGGGGGGGGGGGGGGGGGGGGGGGGCGGGGGGGGGGGGGGCTTGATGAGAAGAAACACTGGTGCGTCGACTGCGCGGCTCTTCTGTTTTCTTTAATGTTCCCGCTTTTATCAGCAGTCGGAGCTGTCAGCGGTAATCACGCTTGTAGTGAAGAGCTGCAGAGACGATAAGCCCGGCCTGTCAGCGCCGCATCCACCGCGGCAGACATATGCTGCTGCCGCTCTCTGTGTCTTTCTTTATGCATGATGGCACTCTCCCCAGAGAGAGGAGAGGAGAAAAAAAAAAAGCACAGAAAGAGGTGGATCATCCTCACAGGGAAGATGGAGGGAAAACTATCACATCTCGATCTTCCCTAAACTGGGGAGTTTGTGTGTGTGTGTGTGTGTGTGTGTGTGTATCATATGAAACAGTAAGTTGATCCTATAATACAAAGGAGGAGGATATTTCACAAATGGCACAGCATAGGCACCGATGTGTCCCTTATGGCAGTATCGTTTGAATATCACAGTGGTGGAATAGATGCTAAAACATCATTAGCACGATAACGTGACTTCATTTCTTATGGCGGACTTACGCAACAAACATGCTCCTTGAATTTCTTTTAAATACATAAACAAAGAACTTTGTTCAAAATAAAAGCAGTTAACCCGCAAAGGCATAAAACCAAAAAAGCGCGCGACGTCGAAATTAAAGCGAGGCTGTGATGTTGCAGTTCCGGCTTTTCCTCCTCCGCGGCAGCTTCACGCGAGGGGACCGGCGTGCCGCTAATAACTGTCACATCAATCTGCAGAGATGATGACAAATGTGGCCCCGTGTCAAAGCCGCTGCAGCCTATTTTATGGCTACGAGGCACGATCATTACAGACGTGAATGGTAATTACACGCGCAGAAAACACGGGAAGCTGTGGCCACAACATATGCATGACAGGTGGCGCGCAACATAAATAATGGAACGCGCGGCAGTCAAAAGTCGCCAGGCATTCGGTTACCAATTACCCTTCTCTTGTGAGCGTTAAAGCGCTGTGCATTGTTTACCGTTAACAGACATAATTGAATAATAATGCCCCGGCCCCACCTGTTCTCTGTGTAGGGTAGATAGCTCTTTGGTTGGAATAAATGAGCTGTGCTCTCCTTCTTCCTGCCTCCTCCACTCCCTCTCTCTCTCTCTGACAATAGGGCTGAAAGGCCTGCCCTCGCAATGGCCATTAAAATAATGTGGCCTAACCTGAGCAGGGGTTAACCAGCTAATGTCCTCAGCACTGCTCCTCTGTGGACATGAATAATGCAGATCAGGCTCCTAAACAAGCACACAAATGAATCTATAAATCATCCAGGTCAGGGCAATCTTATTAGCCCCCCGCCCATCCCTCCCCACAACCTGCTTCCCATCTCTCTCTCTGATTCGTCCCTGTCAGGCTCCTGCTGAGGGAGCTTCCTTGTATAAACATGCCGTTAAATGTCCTGTTGGTTTAATAGATAGGATGTGGACTAACAACACAGACAAACTGCCACGCACAATGTGATGCATTATGCAGCAGCTTACCTGTTTCGCTTTTTCGTAGCGACGTGTTTAAAAATACAACGTTGTTAAACAATCGCTCGATGTCACTGTAGAAATTAATTCAGGCTCGTGTCAAAATATGGTGAATCAGCCGTTTGCCTGTTCCTTCTATTAAATCAGTCTGACATGATGCTTCACATAGGCAGGGCTTTATGACTGCACTTTGTGGGGTTACTGAATTGGATTACATAATCTTAAATAGTTTAATATACTGACTAATTCCAAGAATCTTTACAAAAACTTTCATTCCATAGCTTCTTTGATAAATGACATTATTCTACAGACGTGCTCTCGTATTCACTCCTTGTACATGCAATGAAATGCAAGACCATATTTTATGTTTTTTTGTGGTCATTTCCCAAAATATTTTGCTGAAATTATTTTGTGCCACACTCTGTATCGCCACCCCAGCACCATTTTTAAAAGAAAAAAAACATTTTACTCATTTATTGTTACTGTTGTAAACACACGCTGAGCTTATGTTTTACCACAATGGCACTTATGGTTATTATAATCCTCCTGGAATTGGAGCATAACGAGCAAATCATAACCAATGTGTGGAGCAAAGCTGTGGGGACAATGCAAATAGAAAACAAGGAATCTCAGCTAATTAAAATAATGAGGAAATAGAAAATCAACCTCAGCATTTTACTTCCCAGATGCTGCGGAAATAAACTGTGAGGAAAGGAGATAAGTTAGGAGAGGCATATTCGGCGGCGTCTCCGTATGCGGCGAGCGGATCGATATGGATTTCAAGTATGGTCGCAGATGAAGTACCTAAACAAGCACAACCAACAAAACACTAACAACTGTGCACTTAAATCTTCCCGAGGCCTCCACTTGTCCCCTCGTCACGACCAAATAATTTGCTGAGGGATCAGCGCAGGTTTCGCTATAAATCCCAAGTTTTAGGAGGTGTTACATCCTCTACCCAACCCCGGCCACTCAATTTATACACTATTATCACCTCTGAGAAATCTATTCTTTAATAACTCTTCCCATATATCATGTGAGCATCAAACCCTGAAGTCAAAGCCCCCCCATCAATATGAACAGGCCCCTGGGAGTTAGTCAGTCACTGCTGGTCAAAGGGAGGGTGGTGTGTGTGTGTGTGCATGTGTGTGTGTGTGTGTGTGCTGTGATCAAGGAAGCGCGGCAGTTTAGCTCACACAGAAAAGTAACCCCGTTTCATTTATCAAATCTAGTGCGCGCTCCTCCATACTCCATCAAACAAAGCCACTGCTAGCTCACAGAGTCATTTCCCTCTCTCCCAATTACAAATGAGTCCATTAGTGTGTCTGCAGTGAGCCCTGTGCTGTCTCCCAGTAATGGCTTGTGAGATTTCCATCATAATCATAATGGCTCCCAGAGCAGCCATGAGTGCAGATGGAAGGTCGCTCATAGGTAATGAGCTATCTCACCACCCAAAGGGCACATGTCTTTTGCTTTGTTATTTAGAACTGTATGCTTATGACTTTGCGAGCTGACATCGGCGCGCGCTCTCACGTCGCGGTTCTGTGAATGAAGACGCAGAGCAGGATGAAGGGAAGTGTCGCTGCCTGGCACTGATGAACACTGTAATCGGTGTCTGAGCTGCAACTGCAACGGACGCAACATCGCATAACTCGGCCTGATCCAGGAGCAGCTAGCAACCCCCGATGCCAAATGTCTCCCTCCTCTGGTTATACAGCATCGCCGAGGAGAAATATCATTACGGCCGGCGGTGTCACAATGACTCACCTCCACTTGCCATTCGAAAAACACATCTCATATTCTTTACCCTGGCCTCAGAGCGCGGCAGCCAGCACATCTGCATCTTCTGCCAATTATTCTCCGAAAGCCAGTCTCGGTAACATTTTCAGAGCATGTGAGCTCCGTGTACTAGTGAGCTGACTGTCTGAATAACCAGGGGGCATGAGGGACTGGGTGGAATGGGCTGATACAGCGCTCGCTCTGCCTGGGCTTAATTGACCAGAGAAATATCTCTTGTTGTGATCCGGGGTCATGTCAATTGGTTTCATAAAGGCCCCGTGTTTGTCTGATGCTTCGGTATCTGCTTCTACAAACTTTCATATGACCGATCGATAAAGGATAATCAGTGGGCAACTCTGGTCTCCAGGGTAGTGTAAGGGAAGATCTGACCTAATTGCGTGCCGTTTGCTGGAGCCATATAATGATGCTCGGTGAAAGTCATCGATAGCCTTGACATATGACTGCGTGGCAATTACTCGGCTCTTGTAATGCTATTTTCTAACTTACATATTGTATCAGCCATGACTCAATCACTTCTTCGCATAAAAGCGTGGCACAGCTACGGCTATTAGCACTAGAGATAATAGATTTCTCCAGAACAGCCCTGGATGATCCACCATCTTACAACATAATGTGCTCAATCATTAATGGTGGTAAGAGTGATCCGTGGGCAGACCTCTAGGATTGGGCCTGCCCCCACAGTCTGGCAATTCAAAGACAGCTAACATCCCACTGTGCTGAATCAAAAGGAATGGAGTATTTACTGCTTATGCAGCCTTTTTTTTTTTTTTTTTTTTTTTACATTAGCCATTCGGGTGCTCTAATGATAGAGAAATATACATAAGGGTCAGCCACAGTTCTATACTTAAGTTTGCCCGCTCCCGGGAGGTCTGCCATCTCCCTCGGCTTTAATTTGAAATCATTCAGAGGCAAAATGGTAGCTGTTTGATTTATCCCTTATTACATTGCTTCTTAAGAATCTGTCAGACAGCCTCATGAATTCATTCATCTCCATAAGCTTTCTCAGCGCCACTTAGGCCGTGTGTAATCTGGGTGAGACCCCTTATCACTTCATTTGCACAAGCAGGAGACTATCAATTCCTGTCCAGTATCTGGGCCAGGGGAATTAGAGCAGAGGTTTGGAAATGTCCAGACCAAGCTGCAGCGACAAGAAACTGATTACATGTTGAAACACCATGCAAATGTTCCAATTCGCACCCTACGTTTACAGTATTAGTGAACATTAGTTAAATATTTTTGCTGCTTTATTGCTTACGCTCATTTCGGTGCAGATCACAATCGACAGGCAATTTTCCACCATGAGTCACTGATGTATTGCCACTGTGAAAAGAGAGACACTCAAAAGCATTTAGCTGGTGCCTTGCTTCACACAGCAGCCTCATAAAGCCAGACAATGGCTGAGCTTAATAAGAAACAGAATGGATCCCATGAGTGTGGAGGACCCATCAAGCTGGGGAATTTCATTTAATTTCCCCGGGGCCATCTATGTCTTGTACACATAATTAGAGCCCAACATGCAATGCTCCTTGTGTTTTGTCAATAATTCCCCAAGGAGCAATCAGGACAAGGGTTGGACATGCCTCTGTGACCTGGGCTACTTGCAACAAGCTCAGCCACCTAATTACACTGCCTCTAACAAGCAGTGTGGTGGCGGTTGCAAGGGAAGGATGTGGAGAGGGGGAGGGAACCGGCCTGAGCCCGAGAGCCGGCATCGCACAGCCCCTCCTCAGAGCCCCTGATGTCATTAGGATTGTTTGTGGCTGCCGCCATGCATGCTGGGACAGCGTTGTCATTCTGACAAGCCTGCTCTCTATTTCGCTCATTTAGGATCCCCTTCTGTGGTGACTCACTGCCTCTGGTGGCTTACACAGCGGGAGATTAGGGATATGGTCCTCTACAGGAGTTAGTTCCCTGTGAGATTTATCCAGTACATTTCTGTGGAGCATAATAATCTGTCTAATGTGCATGACTACAAATATTGGTAGCTTAAACTGCCTTGGAAGACCAGTAAAGATAATTCAAAAGATTATTCGCACCACAAAGTCAGCGAACCAGGTCAGATATTCTTCTGTTTGAGTTGTTGGACTTACAGTATCATTTCCAGGAAACAGCTCATGCACGGCGATCAAATGCTAGCCAAAGAGAGCACTATGCGATTATTACTGATTGATTGCTGAGTTAGCGAGCTCACGGAGGAAGAACACCGTGAAGCTCAAATATCAAATAATGAAAACGTGAGAATGTTTCCGCACATAAAATTATGCTCATAGATCTGTTGAGGGAGAGATGTTTGCTAAATTCCTAGTCAGCAATCAAATTTTTACGACGCCACCTCTCTCGTGCACTGCATTACAGCCCGCAACTCCGTTAATTTGGCGTGATCGACTGTTTCTTTCGCCATCAAACGCGCCGCAGACGGAGAGATCCTGCACTGGCTGCGGGGATAAAGCCATTTTCTGTGGGTGAGCCGAGGTTGCTGTTGAGAGCAGAAAGACAGAGAGCCAGGGCCCAGTCAATTCTGAGGCAAGTTGCCTGCAGAAATCATTGGCTTGACAAAAGGGCAATGAGGGGGCAGGAGGTTTGTGTGAGAGTCACCGGCCCAGTTGCCGGGGGGGCTTATGTGCAGGTGAGCCGGGCCTTGACTGACATCCGCCGAGCGCGGTGAGAAAGTTTAACCTTGGCGCGTCGGAGAACTCACTCTCAGCAGGGAGAGAGGGCAGATAGAGAGACAGTGAGGGATGAAGAGAGAGCGCGTGAGAGAAAAGAGATAGGCTTTCTGCATAACAACAACCAATTTTTTTTTTTTTTTTTTTTCCATAAGCGGCCTGTTTCCAGAGACACTGGTTTGAACCCAAGGTCTTACTCCATGCATTATTAAAGACCGGTAACTGGCAACACTGCCTCATAAATAGAGATGAGGACAGACACCCGAGGAGCCAGGGCGTTGCTCACTCTTGATCGGCCACAAATCCACCGGCCTA
Organism: Terapon puta; assembly: GCA_028564955.1. Lineage (NCBI taxonomy): Eukaryota > Metazoa > Chordata > Actinopteri > Centrarchiformes > Terapontidae > Terapon > Terapon puta. The sequence goes on from JAOXYL010000078.1 coordinate 3,657,717, forward strand.
ACATGACCCAGAAGGTTCTACATGCGCAGCTCGCCACAGCACACTCCCACCCAGCAGCCCTCCGTTTAGTTCCTGTCACTGCACCTGACAAATGGCACCACGTGGAGTAAGTTCATTATTGCGCAGGTCAATGGTATAAAAAATGTATGTAATTTAGTCGGACTCGATATGTTTGGCAGCACGGGTGTTATTTTTGGCTTAGAGCATGGACCAATTTTTATCAGTGCTGCTAAAACAACATTAGTGACATTATTAGAATTATGAGGAGAGCTAATGATGTGCTTAACAGATGGCTCCGAGAAGAGTTCACTCAGTTACCAAGAATAATATGCCATGCCTTCTATATCCTATTGATAAAGGAGTCTTGCTACAAGAAGATTAATTGTTATATCGCGCTGACAGCTTCAACGTGGGAAATATCTGCCACATTATAGCCTTACCTTCTTCAATATATACTGGACTTAACATTTCTTTAACTGCAGTTTTGTTTCCACTCCTAAGCCTCTCTGTATGTGGCCAATCTCATAAAGTCTTTGATATATGTACACAATTTGCCTCAGACATTTTTCTTTTCCAGGTCAGGAAAGATGGAAATGGCTTTTTCTTTCCACAGGAGTGAACATCTCAGTCAAACAGCATATTTATGGTTTTTGTTGCTGATTGAATTATTTTCCATTCCCTGTGTTCTCAGCTCGCGCTGGGAATTGAATCATTGCCTTTGAAACATGATTCACTGCTGCGACTGTTTTTTTTCCCCCATTCAATTTCAAGGACTTGGCAACCTTGTCCTATTCAAACGTGTGCATTATTACCTTTTATTGTTGGCCATAAATGAATGGTAAGGTTGAGCACTCCAGAGGCAAGTGTAACACATTAGGGCTTGTATAATATCACGTCTCAAGGTAAGAGTCAAACCCTCCACAATCCGGTGTTTCAACACCAAAGCTGTCGTGCAGGAAACTATGAAAAAGCATCAGGAGCCATTCTAAAAAGAAATAGCAATGCCTTTTATGGATGAAAAAAAAGTTTCAGATTGCATTCCACAGGCTTTTGAATAAAGGTGGATTTCAGCGTGTGCACCTTTACAAAAAAAAAAAATCACAGTACTGCTGTGTCAGTGTAATCAGCGTGGGTCAAAATATTTCAACTGCAACTTTAATAACTTGGCTTCTGTTGACCGTGCAACAAATATCCCACAGACACATACCGGACTTACAGTTTACATATTCCTGAAGTGCCTGGGAAAGGTCTCATATACATTCATGTTTGACATGTCTGATAAATACAGAGCAACGGGATGCCTTTTTAAACTGCCTTATCAGACCTGAACTTTTACTGCAGGCAGACTGAATGCCAACTGTAAGCTAACTGCATAAATCATGAGTTTAATATTTAATGGAAACCGTAAAAACAGAATTAAACGCAAGAAAAAACATTTTCCATCTGTGACGATTCTCTGCTCTTTATTTTCTGTATGTATGTATGCCTTTTTTTCACGCGTTTTATCATTACGATGAGGTCATGCGATTGACACAAGACCTCATTATTCATTACATTGGAAGTTTTCGTGTTAAAAGGAAAATGTGAGTGCAGGACCCAGCTGCCAAGACTGCTCATTCTCAGCGAGCGATCTATTGGTGGACTGATGTGAAACTCAAAAAGGTCATGTTTGAGGATTTAAAACCTCAGCAGTCTCTCTCTTTCTCTTTTTTTTAAAACATAAGATCATTTTCAGCATTCATAAAACTTGCTGTACTGTACAAAAACTATTCTGGTCATTCTCCCTCTGAGCGAGATGATACTACAATATCATGAGATCCAGAGAGATGGGAAGACCTTGTTATTTTGTTAGTGTGCAGCTAGTGACCATTTAGCCATTTTATTTTAAATGTTTTAAACTAGAAAACGCTTCGAAGGAAAACTGATAATACAAACGCAATATTAACCACAACTCGATTTTTGCCCACATCTGAGGCCGGGAGTGTTAGCGAGTGGAGATATGCTGTGACAGAATGAGGATTTACCTGCTAGGACAATCTGGGAGGGGGGGCAAGCTCTTGAGCTAAGTTCTGTAAATGGGTCACAGTGAAGGTAGAGGAGGATGGAGGAGGGTCAGAGCCCCGGAGGCAAGCCAGCCGGTCCAACACCGCCGCTCCTCAAGTCTTCCCTAATGTAACATCGGCTGTGCTGCATAGACAAAGACGATCTAACGTCTTTGTGTATGTTTTGCGCGCTTTAATGTTTGTCAGACTTCATTAGTCAAAACAGATGAAGGCGGGCTGGCAAAACGGCAAACCAACCTTTGAGAAAACTCCCCCTAAAACATCTCAAAATAAGCCTGAAAATGTGTCAGTAACGCGAATCGCATCCACAGAATTACATATGAACACACAAGGGAACGTTCACAGTAAAAAGGTGTAAATTAATAAAATAAACAAGATGCAATCTGCTGGCAGGGGAATAGCACCAGCAGGCCTTATAAATAACCGGTACATTGACAGGCTGACATTACTAGTGTGTCAGCGGAGGGGTGAAATGTCTCTCCTCTGACCCTCTCTCCCGTGGCCTTACGCTCTGCAGTGTCATTACTGTACTGTACTGCTGCGTGGGGGGGGGGATGAGCTGCGCTACAAGGGAGGTTGGGGGAAGGAGAACGGGAGGTTACAGCGGGGAGGACGGGCGTGTGTGTGTGTGTGTGTGTGTTTGTGTATGTGCAGGACTGTCTGGGGAGTGCCTGCTGACCTGGTCATCCATCAGACAGGGTCCATCCATCCACTACCCGCACCGCACCCCCCCTCGCCAACAACCTTTCCCCACCCCCCCAACCAGGGCCCATCACCACAGCTCTCTGCCAGGCCTGGAATCTCCACATTAATTTCTCATCTGTGGCGCCCTAATGAGCTCCGCCTGCTCGTCCACCTCTGAGACCCTACTGATTATCAGACAGGGGGGCGACCATTTGTCAATGGCAAGAGGCGGCATTTACACTGCTGACCTTGCTGCCAAGGAGAGAGGAATCAAGATGGGGGGGGGGGAGAGAAGTAGGAATGAATAGTAAAGAAAAGGAAAGCAATCAACAGCTCTAGAGGGCCTCAGCGTTTCGTTGTCATGGGCAGTGCCGTGTGCAAAGTCGATGCCTATTCATGGCACGACGGTGAGGCGGTTTTATGCAAGAGTCCAATTGTCCGTCTATCTGTTGTTCTGTCCTCCTTCGGTAAAAACGTTGTGGCGTGTAATCATTTTTTTTACATCTCACGTTCACATTAACTTCTCAAAGGGGAACGCGCCTGTTCCTTTTCTTTGTATCTCTGTCCGTGTGTGTCGAGAGGAGCCGAGGCTCAGGGTTGGCTGCCGTGGTAAGCCGTGGGCCCGTGTGCACGCGCCTCAGAGGGAGCAGGGATTTGCCGGTTATTGGATGGAGGAGAGCGGTGTAGGTCTGTGACACCCGCTAACCTTGGCCAGGGCTACTGGGACACAGGGGGTATCCATCACTGTGGCAGCCCCGAGACCCAGACCAGGGGAAAAGCCACAGAAGTTGCCGGGGGAGGGAAAAAAGCTAGTAAAAATTTAATGCACTCCGCAGAGCGGTCATGTCATACTTGGTTATGGAAAATAATCCCAGATGCCTGCAGTGCTAAAATGGAGCTGTAATGTGCTCGCCTCCTAACCCGGCCTGACAGCCATGATGTACGACTACCATTACCGGAAAATATCACTTCAACTAACCCGTGATCCGGCTCCGCTAAGGGTCATATTATCCATGAGGAACAAATTACACTCCCCCAAAGTAAATACAAATTTCCTACACTGACTGGGTACAAAGCACAGAGGAGGGAGGGGGCAGGCGGGAACGTTACCTATGACAACGCTCTGCAGAGTGACAAGGATGATAAAGTACATGACAAATCACTGGCTGACAGGGTACTCTAGTGCAATCAGCCTCAGCCTCGGCCTAGCGAGCACCCACTCAAGCCTGTAAACACTACTCTCTTCCTTTGGAGGGGGCAAAACACATAATCTTTTAACGCTGACAAGTTGCTCTCTCCTTTTTATTACTCATCCTTCCCACTGCGGTGGAAAGAGGGAGGGTACGGGGGGGGAGGAGGAGGAGGATATAAAATGGTTTTATGTACAGTGCTGCCGAGTGATTGAGAAACTCGACTCTTCTGCTGTAATTGCCTGAGGGCAAACACAGCAAAACAATAAAGGAAGAGAAACAGCAAATATATTACCAGTTCAGATCTTTATTTTATGTCAAGGACAAACAGGTTCTCTTAGCTGCTCTAAAGCACCTACTTAGATCCCTCGCCTCCAATAAGAGCAAAGCACAGCAAATTACAGCACTCGGCTGCATGGCCATTAATAAGACGCAAAGCATTTTCAAAATGGCATTTACAGCTTGTGGCTGCTGATAGAGCGAGTAAATAACACTTAGGAAAGGTGTGGCCTCTATAAAGAAAAAGCCCAGAGGTAAGGGGAAAGGGAAGTAAAAAAGCGAGAGAGTGATAAAGTCCTGCAGATTACAGCACAGTGTCATTGACTCCACAAAGGGCCTAAGTACCACGACTGATGAACAGTTAAGCAGGAAAAAGCACTCGAGCGCCAGCAGATATTCATACTAAAATGTTTGACTGGCAGCTTCAAGGTGCCACTTACTAGCAAAAATCACTTAAGCATTAGCGCGTCCAGACAGAGTGAGTCCCTGAGCGCTCTTGACAATATTACAAAGACTGCTAAGACTGGGCGCGGAAATTTGCGGCTGTGCGATTCTAATCAAAAAAAGCCTCATTCCGAGTAAAGTGCGTACATTTTCTGAAAAAGAAAAAGTCAAATCAAGGAGGCAGAGTGACTATACGTTCGTGAAAAAAAAAAAAAAAAACAGTATTTTGTCGTGCGTGTGCTACTTTTCCCTGGAGGATTTGGAGAGGATTTTCAGAGCTCTGGATCATACGCATGTTGAGGCTGATGTTTCCCAGCCCCCCCCCCCCTAAAAGGTCTCAGATGGTGGAAAACCTGTTGGTGTTAACTATACCATGTAACAAGGCAATGTTATTGGGGCTTTGGCAGGGCGACATCAAAAACACCTGAGGCTACGCAGCTCTTTTCAGGGTGCTTTCCTGCCAGTAAAGCGGGGCGTCGTAACTGGGAACACGCTGCTCCACATGAACAGGCCGGTCCTGCACAGGCCTAATATAAGCGACCACCTGATCCTGCCTAGACCCACCGAACGGGTACGGTGCGAGAGGATGAGAGCGAGAGGATGCTGACCGTCTGTGTTGGAAGGGATGGAAGATGGGCCAAACCACATGATAGCCAACAGACAAATGTGAAAATCCCCGCCAGCAAAAAAAGCTCTGAGAGGTGGTTTTCAGTCCCTCGGCAGACGTTTTCGCTTGCATCCCACCGCCAATTTCGAGACCGCGCGATCCCTGAGTGTACACTGTACAGTATAGGATGAAAAGAAGGCAAATCATCCCATTTTACACTTGCAATAAGAATGAAATGAGCTGTGAATAGAGGGGCACAAATGCATTACCCCAGCTTCAGTGGGGTTTTTTTTGCGTAGATGGGAAATGCGGAGATATGCATAAACACGCGCAATCAGCAGCATTAGCCGAGTATTCATCACGCACGCAAATGTATTTCGGTCATGTTTTTCACACAGAGCGTAGATCTTTGAAGCAGAAGTATTCACCTTTCCCTTTTCATTGCCTGAGCCCCGATTTGTTTGCTTGATACCGGCAGAGCAAAAGCAATACAGTCGGTGATGGGCTAATGATAACACATATAGAGCTATATGGAGCTAATAACACCGGTGTTGTGTGACGAGTGACTGCAGTCAGCCTGCCTCCCACCTGTCTCCCACTATGCCATTAACATGTCATGTTGGAGAGGGCCCATCTTACAGGTCACTTTATAATGAGCAAACGCTCAGACAGCTCCCAACGCGTGCGGGCGCACGAGCTCGCACACACACACAAACACGCGGGCAGGACTGTGCGCGCACATAATTCGAGCCTGCGAATAGCTGTCTCTTATCAGAGGCTGGCAGCTCCCGCCGACACGGCAGAGGCCTTCTACGCCAGGCGGAACATGATTTCTCCCGGGAACACTTTTTCCATTTCCTGCTTTTGAAGGGAAACTAAATAAGCCACGTTTGTCCTCATCTGAATACATTTGACCCATTAAAACGACTCTGCTCTCCCGCGTCCTTCTCCGCCGCCGTGTTGTAAAGTAGACTCGCCTCGCCCACAGAATGCAAATGACAGCGGCGGTGGGCGTAGCGTGCCCGGCGCCTGGCAGGAGCAGATAGTGGCAGAGGTGACGTGGACTGAGGATGGGGGGGTAAAAGTGTTGAGTGGGAGCTCCAATTACTCCCTCGCATTGAGGAAGAACACATGAGTCAGCCCCTGCCATAGGGGTCCCCTATTTACTAATTCACTCCTCTGTTACTTTAACACACAATTAATCAATGACAGGAAGGTGTAGTTGGCGCTGTTCATCAGGAGCGTAACGTGAGCCAGGGTGAATTAATACAGTCACTGGGGGGATTACAGCTTACCATGCTCTCTCTCTCTTCCTGAAACAAAAAGGAATTGCCACCGAGACAGGAGCAATTTAAATCGACAACACTGAGTAATGACTCAATTTGCTGCACAGTCTAAACACCACAAGCAAATGGCATTACTAAATCATTAGAGTGGATCTAGATCTCTACTTAGAAGTCATTGGATTATATGGCTGCTCTTAGAATATATGAGGCATGCTCCAACTGTGAATGCTGGGATATTATAAATACAGCGGCACCTAACGCTATAAAAGTGGCTAAAAACAAACTTGTGGATAGCGCTTAAATATTGTCATCGATAAACCTCGCTTCGGCCAAAGTGTGGCAGCCATTGCTGAAAATCTACAGAAGCACTTCTCAAGATCAACAAACAGTGCAGTGATGTATGCTGGCATGTTTTATACACTCATTTTAAAAATGTGCTTATTTTTTTCCTTTAATCCATTTCCATTTCTGCCTGGTCTGAGAATCTGATCTTGCCAATGGGAATGAACTGAATCAGGCTCAAGTCGCCGACACGTTCAGGAAACAGCTGAAAATGAAAACGATGGAACATATATTCCGCCACAAATATGCTGTATTTGCATGCACTAGAACAAACAGGGAGTATGAAAGAGGAGTGTAGATTCTGAATACACTTGAATGTCTGTATCATGCAAAAACCTCGACACTCACACATCCATTCCAGGTTGTGAAAACTTTGTCTTGTTGCTCATTAGCTTTTAAATCTTGTCAGTGTTTTTGTATTGCACTCTAGTATTTGAATGCTTGTGCTCTTATATAACACCTCCGCCATGTTATGGAGGTTAAGCAATTAGCACTGTCTCATGCACAGATTCTGCTCCAGAGCACAAGAAACGTCTTGAATTTTCTTTATCTCCACCACTTCAGAAAATAATCTGACCCTTTTGACTGTGCATTTCCTTTTTTTTTTTTTTAAATGAGCTAAACTTTTTTTTTTTTTATAAAATGTCAACTGCAACATAGGTCACAAAACAGAAAGTATGAGCTATATGTGTCTGAGATGACTGAGATGATAGAAACAGACACAAACAATGAACATTTTATCATATGGATTATGTTACTTCCAGTCAACAAAAGGCAAGCAGACGGATAATGCACAAGGTATATAGATACAATCACTATACTTCATACTATAGATGTGCTTTAAGCAAAAGAAAGCCTGCACCCCTCAGCCCTCACTGCCACAGCAGCCTCATTTAAATGTCATCTAAATCCTAAAAATCCAGAACAGTTCGATTTAGATTTTGCACATCATTAAGTCATTTATAATTAATGCGCAGCTAATTAAGGTTTTCTCATAGTTATTAACAGGATGTTTAATTCTAATTACATTAAATTCCCAGCCTTAAAGAAAGTCTAATATTTGAGTCTCGGTGAAACCTAATAAGGGGTGCTTGAAATGATCCATGCCCATTTAAAAGTAGATGAAAAATCACGGTGAATGGCAGGCTTACCTTGTCGTCCTGGTCACTCTCGGTGTCGCACTGCAAGAAAAGAAAAAAGAAAGAAAGTCAAAACTGAAAACGAGGAAAAAAATGTCTACATCCCTGTCTTAGAAACGACCCTGCTTGGACTGTATTCAGTTTCAACATGTGAGTGCCATAATCTAATTTACCTTTGCAAATGGCATATCTTATCAGCTCTTTAATGACAAACTTATCACATACTCATTTTCTGTGCCTGAATATGATCAGATCACTTCATTAGCTGACACAAGCACCGGAATGTGAAACAAAGCAGGTTTCTCATGAGCGGCCGTGCCCTTGTTAACACTGGAACCTATGTGAAAATTCAGACGAAGCCGGAATCTCAACACGCTAAGCGCCACTCAAATTATAATTCCACAATGTCTATTCCTGCTCGAGGCTGGGAAAGGAGAAATGACACGTGGAGGAAGGGAACTTTGTAATGGAGGGAGGAAAAAGTGGTTAGATTTCATTTTTTCTTTCCAATTTCAATTTCAAGGTCCACTTAATTCTTTATCAACTAATTAGTGTGATGCTGGGTGACTGGCGGCCCTCAACGTCGTGCATATGGCTGAGGTGCAGAGAAGCACTGGAGTCAGTAATGAAGAAGGCACTGGGGGGGAATATGGGCAGGGGTTGGCACAGTGAGTGTGTGTGTGGGTGAGTGTGTGTAGGTGGGGGGGGACTTGAAGTGCAGGGAGGGGTTGGCGGGTGCCGATTAAAGTGGGGAGGGAGTGAAGGAAGGGGGTGAAATGATTGACAACTCAGGGAGTGAGCGACAGAAGGGCCTGTCTGCCTTCCTTTCTCTCCCCGTTTTTTTTTTTTTTTTTTGGTGCCTCCTTCTCTTGTTTTTTGCTGATCTGGGGCCCTGCAGAGCTCAAAGGTAGCTGGCTAGGCTTGTGCCCGCTCTGTTTCTGAGGCTGGACGGTAAAAAGGGGCCTTGCGAGCTCAGCAGGAGCATAGCATCCAATTTACAGGCCTGTCCCACACGGCCCCAGGGGCCGCCCGCGGCACACTGCCATGATGGTCAGCTCCAGCAGCTCATAAATTATGCAGAGGCAATAAACGCACTGGGCAAACACTCCTCAGACGTTTCCCTGCTCTCCATTTCTCTTTCACTCTCTTTCCCCACCACCCACAACATTCCACCCCCCCATTTTAATACACTGTGCAGAGAGCCGGCAGCCCTATAGACTGTCAGCTGGAAAAATAAATAAGGGTAATGAAAGACGAGTGCAGATTCTGATTACACGCGAATGTCTGTGTAATACAAAAAGCTGCACACTGTGTGCATTTAACCACATCTATTCTAGCCCGTGAATAAATAGGCGTGTCGGCCGCGTATCGCTCTCTCTCTCTCGCGGCCTCCCACACAGGACTGACTAATGCGGCAGCAGACGAGATCTGATGAGCAGTATTAGCCGTCTCAACTGCTTCCACTATTCGGGCCTCTCAGAAAGTGACAACAGTAATGCGGCCGAGCACTCATTAGCCGCTCCTCTGCCTATGCACACTACACACCCGGGAACACAGGCATGCAAGGGGTTCAAATAATGGACATCATTTTAGTTTCTCCTCTGTGTTGTGATCCATAAAAAAACACTACTAGCCTTTCTTTCTCGTGTTCTTTTTTTTTTTTTTTTTTCCTCGCTCTCCCTCCTTTCCCCCGTTCCCTGGCTGTGCAGCCAATTGCTTTGATTGCCAAGATAGAAGCCGTCTGGAATGACTTGCCCTTGCTTGTGAAGCAAATGGAACATGCTAATGGAACTCATCGTATTACCCGATGCAAAAGTGCCATAGCTCATTACTTTAAGATAAAAGGATATCATTGTAGACGGCAAGCAGAATTGACTTTCTGTGCTGCGACTTGATGATGATTTAATCAACTGCTCTCTTTCACTTCTCATCCCCGTGCCTGTCGCTTTCGCAGGTGCCACTAAACGAAGCACTCACACGGCTAGTGGGGGAGAGAAGAGAAAAGAAATTGCTGTCATTATTTTTTTTTTCCCTAGGAATAGAGGTATGCAAATTTCCCAGAGCGACAAAGGGTGGAAAAAAAAAGGGAAAACTTAATAAAATGGAAATACCCTTATAATGAGCAAAGTAAAAAATCCTGAGATCAGGCCCGACAGGCGAGGGCAGGCAATTTGATCGTCCTTACAGCGCAGACGCCAAAGCTCCCTTGAACTCCTCGCTCAAGTGTGGAGCAAAAAGTAACAAATAA
>JAOXYL010000078.1:3668098-3679312 GCA_028564955.1 Terapon puta
TGCGATCTACGGTTTTCGCGAAATTACGCGCCGAAAAATGTACGGAAGAGGAAAAATAATAAGAAGAAGAAAAAACACACAGAAGAGTAAGAGTGACTCGTGGCTTCGCCACGAGTCACTCGCCACTGCTTGCTTCGCAAGCAGTGGCGAGTGCCTCGTGTCGAGCCCCGTGTCACTAATAATATCTCTAAAAGATAAAAAAACACATCTCAGGCATACAAACTAGTCAGAGCTGTCACTCACTGATAAGTGATCATAGTGAACTAATGCGTTGCCTCATGCATAAAGCAACCTGAGGCGGGGGAGAAGAATCCCTGCATATCTGGAATTTTTTCCCTCCTACTTTTCCGACTCTTACGTTAGAGAGCTAGAAAGTCTCGGCATTACACTCGCAACGTCGTGAGTGATTGGTAGACCTCGTCATTAATAACTCAGATATGGTATTGTTTTAGGGGGTAAGCATGAGCTCAGAAACCCCGTTATTGCTACTGACGTGTGAGTGCGTATAAATCTGCAGAAGGTAGGGTTAACTGTAATGTCAAAAACACTTTATACCAATCCTGGGAGGCCGCGTCTAATGAAAAGACATATGTCAGAGGTTTAAAATGCTGACAAAAATGAATATATTCTGCCGAAGAAAGAAAAACACAACAACAATGGTGCTATTGAGATCAGTGGAGTTAGCTCCCTGACAGGCGGAGGTAGGAAATGGGTCTTACTTAAAGCAACAGTCATGTACAATAAGGAAACCATTAGTCCTGAGAGGGGGCTGACAAAGAAAAGTGATACTCTACCCAGGCCCACTGCTATTTACACAGGACCGGCATTATACCGTACCGCGAGACCCTAGTGTTAAGTTTAAGTAACACAGGAATGTCAAACATTAGCTTCAGCTCCAAGAGCTGTTGATGTTGGCTCGGACCCGCCGCACTTGTGATTGCCCCTCTGCTCTCACCCGGGCCTCTCTTTTGGCTGAGTGCTCTTACAAATTTCCCTACGCTCTGTCCAAGCATCGAGCCTTTTGTTTATATTGGTCTGAAAGTAGGAGTAAATTATTCTTGTCCTAAATCCTCTCCAGCTGAGAGTAATACTGGCCCAATACGAGGGGAACATAAGGAGCCACGGGCTGAATGCTAAGCGATGCGGCCGTGCTGTCGTCCGCCGCAGCAGGGCTCACCGAAGCCTCCCGCCGGAGCTACCCGGAGAAATATGTCTGCACTAAAGAGGTAACCACATCACTCGGGGATGCGTGCAAGGAAAGTATGCCATGCTCCCCCTTTTCCAACATAAGCTTCTGGAAATCCATCGGTCCACAAATACTAACAGATGTTAAGTCGATCAAGAAAGAAGAAGAAAAAAAAAAAAAGACATGCGTAAACGATATTTCTGAAGGCAAACAGAGTGTGTTTAACAGGCTTATTATAATTTTAGATCTGCCGTCTCCGGTTCTACAAGTCATCTCTAATCTAAAAAAATGGCATCTTCTTAAGTCTGGATCTGTGATGGATGCGTATTATCACTCCCATGAGTGACATTAGCCTCGGGTTATGCTGGTTGCTATCCATGACCTTAGAATTAATTATGGTTGGTATGGGCTTCATTAAAGCGCCCCGTTGCACAGAGGACGGTGTCTGTTTATCAGCCTGAGCCAGGTTGTCCTGCAGGATGGCTGAAGGGGTTAAAGCCCGGGACGAAGCCAACCTGCGTGCATGCCTGGGAGCCGGAAAGACAGCATGAAGGATGGCAGCCATTGCCAGGGTCAGCTCTGACGGTGCCAATTTGATGTGCCGTCGTCGAGGGCTCCTCATTCCCTCCTCCTAACAGCTCCTTTCTGATATAGCTGCGCGTCCTGATGGTTTTCTGATGCAAACAGTCACATGGCAAAATGGTTTTTTCCCCTCCCGCTGCATCCTCCTCCATCTGCTGCTGGGGCCTGGGTGCCGCCGACCGCCTGCCTGTCACAGCGTGCGTGGAAATTAGCTGGGGAGGAGGTGCTCGCTTGTGCTAATTACATTTTAATCATTGGAAATGTGTTGGCAAATCAAGCCTTGATTGCCATCTTGGAGCCCAGTGCTCATCTCTGCAGGTTGGGGATGGGTGGGTGGGTGTGTGTGTGTGTGTGGAAGGTTTGCGGGGCTAGAATATGGCTGAGCCCAGACTCGCCAAGCTGGACACCTCCCTCTCCACCACAGCTTGATATGGCGGCATGCCTGGCCTACCGCTGGGTCGGGGCTGTGCCACATTATTCGCGGGGAATAGAGGAAGACCAGGATGGCGAAATGGGGGATCTGTGCCATTCTTATTCTCAAATCCCCCTCTCACACCTCCCGTGTCCCTCTCTCTTTCTCACCCACACATTACACAGTCTGCCAGTCCCGCCACTGTGAATTGAGGAACAACAAATAGAGCTGGGCAGGAGGAGACTGATGAGCTCGGGGTTTGCTACACAGCACCTGCTTTGGCACACAAAGCTGGAGCAGCAGGCCCCGTTACAATACGCTCACAAATTAGTTTCTTATAACACAGAAATAAAAAAAAAAAAAAGAAACCGGCTTGGCTGCATCAAATTTAGACTTTTTCAGAAGAAATGGGAATAATCTTAAGATTCGCAAAATGAGCATGGTTGATATATTTCACCGACTTCAGATGCAGATGTGGTCCAGTATGACGAACTGTAGCAGCGGAGAAACAGACTTATGATAATGATGATCTGGCCCAGAGAGACCTTCTATTTAAAAGTCCATTTTCTTTAGTCAGTTAACCACCGCTACAGTACAGACTGATTCACGCTCAAAATGACCCTGAAAAACAGAGCCAAATGCACACAAGTCCAAATGTACACTGTGCTTAAGTGACTTCACACTGGAGTGAACCTCAAATAAACACTAGGATTACTTTACTTCAGAAATAAGCCCGGTTCCATAAAAAGGTACCCATAAAAGACAGTTTGGTAAATACACCTAAAAATTCAGTAACTGGAAGGAAATTGAACATGACGTGACTGACTGGGACACATCATTAAAGTAAGCAGGGCTCTGCGGTGATGACATTGTACATCTAATTTTCACGGCATCTGCTTGATGTCGAACTGTCATATGAAAGTAGGGTAGGGAAGAGAGGAGCTCAAAAAAAATCACAAGGAAAAGAAAACAGCGCAGTTAGAGTGTTTGAGACAGTCTGTGTAGTCGCATGAGGCAAACGCCTCTTTCAGCAGCCAAGAATGTTTCGTCAGGGAGGACCAGACTTCTGTCTGGACTAATATAACCAGGTCTGATCCACATGTGCTGCGCTGGCCAAGTGCAGCAGGCCAACATCTGAATATAATTTCCCTTCAAATGTAAAACTTTATCCAGAAGATATTCATTTTGACCGCAAACTCTGGATTCCAGTCAGTGGGACAGTGGAGCTGAAGGAGGGAGGACGATGGGGGAGAACGGCAGAAGAACGAAGCCTTCCATAAAATAATAAGAACTTTATAGTCTGTGGCCTCTGCTTTCAATAAACTGGAATACATTCTTTTTATGTTTTGTTTCACTGGACTGCATCCAAAATTACCAAATTAATATTTGAAAGAATTTCCCTAGAATTTTCTAAACATTTCAATTATTAAATCCATATTATTAAGAATCCCATATTGCTAAATCTCTATTGTTTTGCATTATAATAGCACCAATATCTATCCCATCAGAGAGTTGGCTCTGCACTGTCTGTGAAGGGACACGCTGAGGTGTGAGCAGAGGAGTGACAAGGAGCACTGTCTGAAATGCAGATACACAGACACACGCACACACACTTTTGGATGCCTGGAATGAAAAGATATGTTCGGGAGGCACGCGGGTGGTGTATGTGTACGCTGCTCTCTGTTCGAGTGTGGAGGAAGGTAGGACATTTAACTCAACCTGAGACGTGGCAGTGTACTACTGAAGTGATGCTTGGCAGAAACAGATGTTGCCGCAGGGTAAACCTCTCTGTTGATCAGTCCCATCCACCCACCCAACACACACACACACACACACACACACACACACACACACACACACACACACCTGACAAGGACCAGGGTAGGAAGGAAGGAACAGAGAGGTGCAGCACTTTGCTTTCTTAAAAATCCATTTGTTACACAAGCACCAAGTTCAGTATCTCCTTCCAGAATCGTCTCAACGCAGGTTCTCCGGGCTACAGGCGCCCGGGGGTGGGAAGTGTTTACTGGTTATCTGATAGAAATGGAAAAAAAAATGTAAGACACAGCTGCAGCACACACAGCAATGTGGGCGCGTACACAAACACCTTGCCTCACCCCAACGCTGTGTTTCCATAAGCCAACAGGGGACTGAGCGCAGAGCAGATGCTGGATTAATCAAAGATTAATAGAAGGATTTTGGGATAATTACATACATCAAACTGCATTGTTTGTGCAGTTATGGCGACTCCTCTGAGATGAGTTTACTTGGTGTGTATTTTAAATACATGCCAAACATTAACAATGATGTGACTTGGCATCTCCATTACAGCAATCTGCATGCACACACAAACAATCAGTTTTGGACAATTTGCGCAATTCTCCTAAAATAGCTGAACTTCCTGCGGACTATAAAAACAAACAGGATTCGTGGGGCTACGATGGAGCCCCACAAATGATGACTAGATGGATATGAACAGGCATATATGCTGTGATCCCACCTCTAAGAAACATGTATATAAGTATATTCCTCAAAGTGAAAGCAACGTTTTAATATTGATGCTGAAACCTGCGTATCTTATATAGTATACACAGTTAAGCACACACACACACACACACAAAAGCCAAATGACACCAATCGCGTGTGAAGTGTGACAACATTGAGCACAATGGAGCAATCATATAGAAAACAATCTCTGTCCGTCACCTCGAGGATTACCTGGAACATCCGTGGCTAGCATGTGCTCGGATGTGCGCTTAACAACGGGCTGCAACCTTCTGTTGTCAAGAGATATAAACCTCATCTGCTCCCCTCACCTCCCACTTCCCGTCCTCCCTCCCTCCCTCCACACTGACTCATAGCTGAGGGGGAAAAAACATCAGGATTAGGTTCTGTGCCTCTAATCACTTAACTCCTCACACCTGATGGCACACTATTAACTTTGACTGTCTCCAGTGACCCCGCGGGTCGTTGCCCATCACATCAAGTTTTTATTAGGGAATTTTCCTCATCATTAGCCATGGCCTGGAAACGAGCCATTAATATTCATACTGGCAAACCAAAATGAGGTCCCACTGATTTTCCATCATCCAGGCTATCTGCGCAGCTGCTGCCGTTAACAATCACCCCAGTGCTACACATTCGCCACGTATCATTATCGGGCACCATAAAGCTCTTTCTCTGGGTCTGCCATGATGGGAAGGAGACCAAGGTGGAGGAGGAGGAGGAGGAGGAGGAGGAAAAGGCTGTGAGGCTTGCAGCCAGCTGACGCCCGTCTGAGAGAAACTGCCCAGCTCTGCCAACAATCTGCCTGGAAGTCTCATGCATAAAGACCGGCGCTGTCAATGCTAACAACCCCTGCAGGCTCTGCCAGGGACACAGCTGAGATACACAGAGTTCCCTCACATTAGAGCGCACGTTGTTTATCAGTCTGTGATGGCAGCCAGGAAATGTATCTCTCTGGATAAGTTTGAAATCTCGTACAAGACGCAAACATATCTGACGACTGCTTTTATTTAATTCTCTTTTCCAATGAAAATGAATCACCTACACAGCAGACTATGTCCCACTGCATGATATATATGCCTATTACTACATCCTGAAAGAGATGTGAACATTTGAGGGGATTTGAAGGTGCAAATCCAGATATAGCTTCAAAAACAGAGACATATAACTTTGCATTTGATATCATAATGTCAGAAGTCCGAGTAGACGCTTCCTGAGCATCCAAAATGGCTGCCTGTGTTTCCAACGATTGGCGCCCATCGTCAAAACGATCCATCCTGTTGGTGTCTCTGCTTCTGTTACCAGAGGACGGCACCTCACATCTCTTCTGCGAGCATGTGCAGGTGCCGAGGCTCCGCACGGTGTCAGCGCAGACCTGATAAGGCCCCTCAGAGCAACAATGTCCCAGGCGTCTCCTGCTGATAAGACTCCGCCCCCTTTCACCTGGGCTGAGACTAGCTGGCCCTGACGCAGGGGGAGGGGCCTCCTCTATGTTACGGGGTGGGGGCAGCAATTAAGTGGCAACACCCCGACAGGTGGAGACGAACTACCCCCCCCTTTTCACCCTCACACCACGGCACGTCCCCTCGGTGCTCCTCGCTGAATTAAACATGAAAATAATCCGTCACGTGAGAGGCTTCACCCTCCAGTCAGATCCCTGCATTTACATAGCGTATTTTTAGTGAACGCCGTTATTAGTCGGGAGCTGTTTAGTTACCTGGGTTTGACAGTGGCGTCTTCATCTCATGAACAGATTGCACAGTCAACCACTTTCAGCAGAATGAGGACACGAGGTGAGACACCAAAACAGACGCGGCCACTTCAGCACCGTCTTCCAAATAATTAGAGCCGCGGCGACAAAAAAAAAACCGCTTTGTTATTCTCCGACTATGATTTGCTAGCTGTCGCAGTGTACATCTGAGTCGCCTCATTATACAGAAAGTACTCAAATAAAAGCCGACACCGCACACTCCTGTCAGGATTCTGTCTCTCGCACATGCAAACAAGCAAAGATGAATAAACATTAGTTGTTGTTGAGGGCTGGTCTTTGAGCCGCGAGGCTCACAAAGATCCGCTTTGTACAAAATAAAAATATTTAATTTGAAAGACTGATGCAAGGCAAAATGAAATTAAAAGGAACCCATGCTAACTGCTAAAACAAATTACTTGCCGAGCGCTAAATTACATTTGCTCCTCCATCAGCAAGATCAAACGAGCCTAGTTTGACTCTCCTGCGCTAATGATTTCCTGCACTCACCTCCTTTTTCATCCCAGGGGTGTTAATAAACACTCAGTCTGGTTTTTTGTTTGTTTGTTTGGTTTATTTATACATTTCCCAGCTCTACGTCTCCTCTCGCTCCCTCCCTCTCTCGCTCGCTCACTTTGCCCACGCCGGTGGCAGACTGGGTGAATTAGAAGGATCTAATGTAATCCCAGGGACGGCGGGCTTCTGAAAAACGTGCTCAATTAAAGCAGGATGAGCCCAGTGGGAGCGTCCCTGGTGGAGCGTGGGGTGACTGACGCAACCCTTTGGTTGGGATTAATTAGCATGCTAAGTGGTAGAGCACGATTGCAGGCTAAAAGCCACGGACCAGCCATCTGACATCCACCACCTCCCACAATACCAGACTGGTCCAGCCCCCTTCTGCCCCCGCCCCAAGCCTGATTTACCCTCCTGACACAGGCGCACAGGTATGGGCTGAGGCCAGAGATGAGAGGATGAAGGCTGTCTGGCAGCCCACCCGGTTCAGAGCACGTCCCGTATCTGCACGGCTCTCGCCACTTTCAAAAGTCCTGGTGATGCTTTTTGCAGACTCCTCAATTCTCCTGATTAAAAATAATTCCAGGTTTCTGTCTGCTCGCTTGTCGGCGGTAAACAGCCTGTCGACAGGCTGGCTCATACCGCATTATTACAGGATGACAGATGGAATTGTGGCTACATTTGTGCTCAGCTGAAGGTTCGCTCTTGGATAACAGAGGTGGCCGCAGATTAGTGCAATTAAAGGACGAGAGCGCTGAGGGTTTTAACTCACGACGGCTTATTTTGCTCCTTGAAATAATAAGCAGTGTGCAAACATAAAGCCAAACTGTGAGTTGTGATGTGGAACTTTGATGGAGAAGCTCTGCCCTAACAATGTTTCCAGACTTTTGTCAAATTGTAATGTTTTGCAGTGTTTCATGTGTTTTCTGTTTGATTTCTGTGCAGCACAATACCACAGAGCTCAGGCCCCACGGCACTATGTTCATATTGACTCCCCCAGCAGGGGGGTGGACTTCAGAATGAAAGACTACCCATGGCTAAAAATGTTTGCCCAGCAATCTGGGACAACCAGTGCAATGTGAACACAACAAAACACATCTGTATCAAATTCACATCTTTGACTTTGTCAGAGGTTCTTCCTCTATTCTTTAACTGAAATGATTTCTTATGTACCACAATGCCAACACTCAAAAATATCTGCACATTGTTTTGTACCAAGCTTCTCATCTTGTTAAAATCTTCCTGGTTAGGTCGCTACAGGAGAACTGCTTAAAGAGAGACAACAAAATAGACCCAATCCATCTAAAGCAAAAGAGTTCAAGCTTTTTTCTTTCTTTTTTTTTTTTTTTTTTAAAGAGGGAACGGTGCCTTGTCAGTGAGTGAGGGTCAGCTGTCGTGTGGTGCACCAGTGTTTTTCTAGGCCACTGGTTACTGCTACCCTTGTGTGTTGTTATAGTGTCTCTGAATAAGCGATCGCGCTCCAATAAAAACTGACCTACCCTCAGCTCCACTCACGAGCTTTCAAGCCAACTCAGCGCACAATATCCCCGCATAGTTTATGACAACCCCTCTCTGGGCTTTCTTACAGCCCAAAGACACTGGGAAGGAGAGAAAATCACTGGAGTGTTTTGTCAGCCATAATTACTCTCCAATTATATGGTCAAAATATGGCATTACAGGGCACTTTGTTGTTCAGGCAGCCTGGCTTTGATCAAGTTGTGGCGGAATGTGTTTCGCATTAGAGGCCCCGCTATGATGTATGTTTCCTGTCACGACAAGGATAACAGTGAGGTCAGCAGAGCAAGGACCCCCCCCCTCCCGCTGGGAGCAATAGAAGTCCCACATCCACCCCTGAAGCATCCGGCCGGCGAGTAAAAAAAAAAAGGTAGTGATGAAGGGAGAAACAAGGTGGACGACGAGGGGAACGGGGAGGAGGTTTCGGAGGGAGCGACGGGCGAGGAGCGCAAACGGTCAAAATTGGATCTTCTGGTGACAAAAACTCCCAGAGAGATCTCATAAACTGTGAACTCCTCTTCCCTTTATATCATCCACCTGTTGTATCACAGTAAAAGGAAATCGGAGACGGTTTGACTGAGTTGATTTTTGAGAAGCAGATTGACTGTGTAACGTGGGAGTGATGGATTCAGTTCGACTGAGAAAAATGAAATGTGTGTTTTCAATTTAAACAAGCAAACTGCATACATACATTTAGCGTTTCTCACCAAAATGTGACTGTGTATATGAGGAAATATTAAATGTATGTTGGATTGTTTTCCAAACAACTTTTAAAAAAAAAAATTTTTTTGGTGTCTTCTATTACTGCGGCACCACTTTATTTTACTTTTACAAACTGTCCTCTGTAGTCAGCAGAAATGGTAAGATTGCGTTCATTAAATCACAGCCCCACAGTGCTGCTGGTGGTCAAAGTCTCCTCTGGGTATGTTTAAACAAAGTATATTTTCAGAGCAGTGAGAGTGCAGGATATGTTAAACATGATATTATCTCTGTGGGCAATGTCATGGTTGAAGTGAACCCTGCGGTACGCTTCAGTGGTGTGAAGTTGATGGACCATTCATCACTTTAACACACAGCCAAGGTAAGAGACTGTTGCCCTAGAGCACTACAGCTGGCATAATATAATAACACACAGAGTGTTCAAGGAAAATTACAATGACTTTGAATGTGCCTGTTTTCACCCAAAACATTTTCTCTTGGGTTGGCAGTGACTCTGAAACAACCCACTTATCAAAGACGCCCATGTGGGTAAAGAAAAACATTTCAGCACACCATCTCTGAGCAGAGCGGAGCTCGCCAGACTTCTGCTGGTCATCTGCTGAGGGCCAGTGAGAGCTCCTCCTGGGGGATATCAGTGGCATCCCAGGCCAGGCATGGCATGTGCTCTCTCCAGGACCACCACCCCCCCGCCCCCCCCTCCTCCCTCCCCAGGCCCTGCTGCATGCTGGCCTACGCCGCGGACACCACCATCTGTGCTGCCTCCCGTCGGTAAGCTGGCAAACGAGGCCGCACAAGCAGCCCTCCCCTGATCTGGGCGTTTGGCCCGAGGGTTGGAGAAGGAGGAGGGTGGCTGTGTTGCGGTGAGGGATGCTCCCTGGTGTTTCAGAGAGCCACTCCATAACACTTTCCTCATGAGCGCTCCTCCGGAGGGCTGCTGGAACGTCTCAGAGCCATCTGGGGAGAAGTGGAGCGTGGCAGGGAGCAGCTGGACGCTTACAGCTGCTATTTAAGCCCTGGCAGCAGAGCTCCATATCAGTCAGTCAGCAGGAAACGCAGGGAGCACAGCAGAGCAGAACCTAGAAGAGGAGAACTCACAACACAGAGCTCCTGCCTCGGACTCCTGACATGAGCCTGCTCCGTCCTTTACTCGCTCCATCCCGCAGAGCTGAAAATTCAGAAGAGCCGCGGCAAGAAATTGGGATATCCAAATGCTGTCACTGACCAAAAAGTAGGAATTCTGCACTTCCCAATGGTGGAATCAGCAGCAGAAATGTCAGATAACAGATGATAAAGATATTTCTAGTTTAAGTTTAAGAAATGTATTTAAAAACAAATGCAAATAAATTCAAAAAGAAAACATGCGCGTGAATATTTACCGATCACAAACATTGGTAGGTTTAATAAATATAAATCCTGGAGATTAAATATCGTAAGGAATATATATTTTATATAAACTTGTGTCAAGGGGAGACTGCAAGAACAGAGCCAGGAACATGTCATCTTAAATTAAAGATGTGAAAAGTGGTCTGTGGAGCAGTGTACATGAGATGTTATCTCCGTGCAGAGACATGTGTGAACAGGGTCTAGTCAGATAAAATGAGGTAGGTCACATTACGCTCTGGGAATCTGCCTCGGCTTACAGCGGCACTTTACTACAAGTAAACACCCTTGAGTAGTTTAATGAAAACAGATGCTTGAGGACTAACAGACTTCCTCCAAAATCGCTCAGTGTATTTACATGCACTCTAATAATTCACTCACATGCAGAGTAAGGCAAACACAAACATTTTGGGTCGTCAACCCAGAAAATACACCAAAAACATACAAACTTTTTTTTTTTTTTTTAAATCACTGCCTCATCTTACTTTATGGGGAAATGGGGAAATGAGATCATCTAAAATCACTGCCCTGATCTGAAAATTCACAGTCACCAGGTCACGTGCGGACATGCTGAGTTACTATCAATGAATTTCCAATACAAACTGTAGGTCTTTGACACATACTATGAGACAATGACTTATCATGTTTTGAAAT
>JAOXYL010000078.1:3679412-3705607 GCA_028564955.1 Terapon puta
GAAAAAAAAAAGAAAAAAGTGCACTACCAATCAACACAACCGACGAAAAAAGGAACTGGACTCTCAGCAAATGTCGATTGGCCATCGGAGACTACATGGGAGGTTTTCTTACAAAGCAAGTCTTGATTCCTGTGCGGATCCTGGGAGTTCAACCCCCCCACCCCCGCACGTGAAGCAATGGGGAAAAGAAAACGGCTCGTCAGGAGAGCATTAATTAAAGTGTTAAAGGTAAAAGAAGTATTGACTTCCTTTCTTCTGCAACATCCCCAACCACTAGCAGCCAGCAAACCCCACTGCCCCCCAAGGTAAAGTCCTCCACTAGCTCAGGCCCGGGAGCTAACTGGAAAAAAAAGCCCCACTAAGACCAATTAAGGCCTTCACTAGGAGACTGAAAGGAAGACAAATGGAGGCAGAAGGCCCGATTACAAGAAACCTTTGTACAGATGTAAAGCAATTAGAGTGGTCTCAGGGGCCAGACAGTGCGGTACCTGTGAGTCATGGATCCTACAGCCAGTCGAAAGTTGGAACAATCCCTCTTTTCTGTTTAGGGCCCCAGTCAGGCTGTGTATTAGTGTCATATATCAGCCGATAGGCCTGGTATTGGTTTCTCTAGTGCAGGGAAGAGGCAGTAGTCTGCCAAAGAGGACCACTCCACCCTCCATTATCCGTCTGTTGGGAGAACAGGGGCTCTATTATCCATTCAGGCGGGGCCTTTTCGATAAAACAAGGGCAGATAGGAAGTGTGGAAGCTCTCAGGTGTCTCCTTCCACCAGGGAAGTTTGTCAGAGAGGTCATTCTGATAAAGGCTGGGGTAATTATACTGCACAGCTCCACCGATTACCAGTCAGAGCACATTTAACCAGGGTAGCACTGTGACCTCTACATTACAATGGAGTGGTGGCAAATCCACACCGACGTAGCTTGAGTCTGGAGGGAAAATCTTTATGGAGCAATCTATATGATTATAGCAAGGGTTAAAACGACTGACTATCCAAAGGATTTCTTTATTGTAATTTTCATAATTTTACTTGAATTAAATCTTTTTGAACTTTGCAAAGTGGTCTCCTCGGATTTCCCACAGTAACTGCAGCAGTGTGTCTCTACATCTACATCTGTCATTGACGGTCACAACAAAGAGCGGATAGGGTCAGAATCTGCAGAGAGTAACAAATTGATTGCTAATGGAAATTTATGTTCAGTGGTCCGATCTGCAATTAACTTAAGCAAAAACCCTCTTCGTGACCTGAGATTATGAAATAATTTTGAAAAATGGAGGCCCGGTCTATAATGACCTTTTTCCCTTCCTCCAAGACGAGGCTAGCAGCAGCCCTCATTATTTATGGGTGGCTTTAAAAAGCAGGTATAGGAGAATGAATGTGCGGCTGTCAGTGTGTGTAATGGGGCTAATAATGGTGTCCTGTGCGCCGCATAATGAACCCCACCCCCATAGAAAAGCTATCTCCTCTCCTCTGCCGGTTTGACGAGCAGCACATTCTTCAGCCTCTTGCTTTTAAATCCTCAGTCTGCAAGTGGCAGTGTGGCCCGCATAAACTCAAGAGGTAGTAAAGACATCTTTGGGAAATAGCTATTACAGCTGTTTCAGCTATTTGTCTGCACCCTCATTTGCAGATACTTAACACTTACAACCATCAAACTAATACAAATAGATTTCCTGTCTGCTAAATGTTATTTCTAAAAGTGATTTAGAAGGATTCAAAAGAGACTACTTTGTCTAATTTAACTGTAATGTAATTTTAACCACATAAAAACTGCTCTGGGAAAACCTGGCTGTCATTAAGTGCAAATCCCATAAATGCGACTATGTAGTGCATAATAAAATATATGTGTGATTGCTTGGAATTGCCAGTGCAGTAAATCTGCACAGCAGTGCCTAGCTTGATTTGGGAGCTGAAGAAAACCATTTGACTTCACAGTTCAAGCTTGATGAAGTCCCTGGATGCTGCTGGTTAAAGACTTAAGCAGATGGCCAAATACTTGGCGCAAGAAAAGAGCTGCTCTGAATATTTTTTGGCAAATCTACAGGCATATGGCAAAAGTTCATGCCAAACACTCCATTTCACAAGAAAGATCCAGCCTGCGGGAAAGCAAAAGCATATTAGGAAAGAAATAATAAGAGACAGAGAAATGAGAGAATGACAGAAAGATGTTAAAATGCCAGAAATATGATACTGTTTGGTCTATACACATCTAATTTACTGTGGGCCCATCCAGATCTTCTCAGTCTTAAATAATCACTGTCATAATAAGATGGAGTGGAGGGGATAAACCGAGTTCTGCTTTAGATCAGGGCAGAATCTGCAGCTCCGAGGGGCCGACTTGAGGGAGAACGTGCCCTCGGCAATCTGGGAAAATCTGACTTTACTGTCCTGGATTGGCCGGCGCTCACATCCTTTTGTCTGGGGCCAAAAGATTAGGCGCAAGGACATTTTGCGGTGAGTGGATACACATTTAAGATCTGAGGCGATCACTCGCAGGATTTGGTATCAATAAAGACACAGATAGCGGAGCACTAAAATCCACAAGGCAGAAAATCAAATAAAAAGCTCATATCCTGTGTAACCCCACCCAGCGTAACTGTTAGACATCAACTGCGTGATCCTCGACTCAGCCCGTCGAAGAGCTTGTATAAATAAGAAAGTCACGTGCACTTTTAAAACAAAGACACGTCGGAGAAAAATGGAGGAGCTGAGAGCTTGGAGCTCGGTAAGCACTGGAAGACAAAGGATGATTGGCAGCAGATGCAACATTAGTGGGAGGAATATCTCTCTCAAGGGCCTGACAGGCAGAGAGAGTATCAATCATTCCGCTTCAGAAGGTGCTTCCAACAATGCAATCCTCAATCACTTGCTTTTGTTGCACTTGTGGTCCTGCTCCATTGTGTTACACAACACACATTTGTTTTGATCTGGGACAACAGCCCAAAACATCACAGCGCCCGTCAACGCAATACACACTTTCTGCTCTCTTATTCATGTAAGGCATTGAAAATGTCATTGCCAAAATATGAGCTCCATCAAAAATAGATTGACGTTCTTTGAAAGCCTGCCTCCCCCTTACACTTTGTTTTAAGGGGGGGGAATTATTGGTTGTTGCAAGGATTCAGGATGACAGGAAACTATGATTTTTAGGTCTTCCTCCTCCGTTGGGTTGCCTCTCGCTTCAATTAGCCTGTAATGCGAGGAAGAAAGTCATTTCACACGTAGAAATGCTTACTTGAAGATAAATATGCGCCACTGATTTATTATGCGAGAAACAAAGCGGCGCTTTTAAAAAAAATAAAAGGTGACTTTTACGCACAAAACTCTTATAAAAGCAACAGCACCTGAAAGAAAAAAAAAAAACGTTTGTGAACCTGACATGAAAGTGAGGCCAAGGACGCCGTATCCCAAGCGTTAGATTGCTTTCACATCAGATGATTAGCCTCATCCATGCTAATTACAGTGAATGGAAACTAATTAAGAGGAACTACGTGTCAGCTAATGAGGATTTGGGGCTGTGTCCATCTTATAACATCATTTGCGCTGCACTTCCCGCCGGCTACTTCTACTCTCCTTTAAAACATCTTCTGTAAGTCGGCGAGCCGCTGACGCCTTTTATAGTCAGACCGAGCAGATGAAACCATCACTCACGCGTCAGTCACTAACGGCAATAGGACGGGCAATTAAAACCTCGGTTAGAAGAACTGGGGAAATATTCATCACGAAGACTACCCAGAGAAGAGTTTGCAATGAAATCACGGAAGCGTTGAATCTGAGCACTTTGTTCGGGTACAGATAGTTCCCTTCTGCAAAATCTCCCTTCAGTTCTCCCGCTTTCCTCTGTGGTATGTCCTAATGATGTGCACACTGCTGGCGTGAAGTTAATAAGCAGCCTTAGCGGGATGGGGGGGAAACTCTCGGCAAAAAAAAAAAAAGCACGGCAATTACCACGGCCGCCGCTCTCCTCGCCAAGCCTGCCTCCACCTGCCTCCACCTGACAATGCCTGAAGGTGGGAAAGGGGGAGGTCGTCCGAGGCTGGACCCCTGACTCCAAACTGCTGAGCTTTTACATCTGGCTCCATCTGGCGCGAGCGGGGCTTTTCTCGTCCAGGCGCGCAGGAATGTAATTAGGCCGAGAGGATGTGGCCAATGCTGGCTGATCAGTAACAGTCGAGGAAGAAAGTCGGAAAGGGGGGGGGGGGCTTTTCCAGAAACTCCCGCCACGCTGACCGAACCGGCAAGGCTGCAGACCCCAACTCGTCTAATGACCTCGCCCGCTGTCGGACCGGCTCCGTGCACCGAGGGCGAACGTCAGCTTGTGGCCCCGGGGTTTAGCGATAATGGTCCCGAATAAACCGCGCGGAGGTCTTTGAAATACGGCGTCGTCGCGCGGGGCGTTATAAAGCTAGCTTATTAGTGGCGCTAATATAAAGCTACAGCTTGACAAATTCTCTCTTCTAGATTAATCCCTATCTAATACCATTAATCTGAAAGCAAGCATGCTGTTCCTCTTCAGCTAGAGCCAGTCTTTGACGTTTTCATTACAGCAGCAGTTGCTTAGCCAGCTGCAGGTTTAATTCCCAGGTATTTATCGCCTCATCTCAGTCCTCTCTGTTTGGGGGCGGCAAATATACCTCAGCAAATTCACTTTGCGCGCGGAATAAATGAAAGGGGACGGTTGGTGTCAATCACGAGGCGAGCGGAGAACGCCGGGCCACAGAAGCTCGTTTGAACGCACATACCGAACATACAAACTCACACACGCGAACGCACACACACGCGTACCTAAGCTCTGCCTGGCTTCACGAGGGAGCTCAGGCTTATAATTAGCCACACGAGCTGCAATCAGAGCCCAATGACAATACTTCTCCGATGGCTTGTTTTCCTAACCTCGGCGAGACCTCAGGCAGAGGTCCACTTACCCCGTCAGAACCAGCCCACCGCTGAAATCAAAACACTGAAAATCACTCCATTCCACTGCAGCGCCACTGATTAAATGTGCAGAGTGTAGAGTGCAATTTGCTAAATTACAAGTATTTTGCACATGTAAATATAGTTTAATTACAGCAATTAAAGAAGATTATGGGAGATTGGCAGATGGGGAATGTAATGTTGTTTTAATTAGAGTTTGAATGCACTGTAACACAAACAGAATGTTAACCCCCTCAGAACAGAATGGGCTGTTAGGCCCTGACAAATTGTATCCTGATGCAGCTTTCTCAAAGCTTATAATCACCTGCAGCTACAATGTGCGCGAAACAGAAAGAAAGAGGCGCTGGGAATAACAAAGACAGAGAAAATTATAGCTGGGAGATGGAAAAAGTGAGAGGCATGGAGGAGTGGGATGCGGAGACAATGAAGAACAGATGTAACGTTCCTTGACCATGCTGTTCTAAGAGTAGCGAGCTGAATTAGGATGACAAGGAAAAATATTTTGACAACAGTTAATGCGGCATTAGAGGCAATTAAATCGGATTTAGACCCCGAGATCAATCACAGAAAATTAGAAACAGCTCATGCGCTTGGATACGAAAGGACCTCGGAAATTAAGACTAACAAAAGGTTTTGGAGCGACATCAAAGCTCAGCCAAGAAAAAGAATGAACTAAGCTGACATGAAGCAAAAAAAAAAAAAAAAGAAAAGAAAAAAAAGAAAGGCCTGACCACAAATAAAAAGGATACAGGGATCAAAAGGCTTCGCTGAAATTACCATAGATTACAAAGGTGGGTCAGTGTAATGCTGTTTAAAGTAAACACCGTCACATCTAGCAATTACAATAAGAACCATGTGAACTTACAGAGAGAACAAACACTCGGCTCAATCGCCACACACATCAGGTGACTGCGGTGAATGTTTGTGTATCTCACTCCGGGGGATGTTGGGGTCATGTACCCTGGATCGAGAAAATCCCCTCTCAGGATCTATATAGCTGTGTAGCAACATTTAATACATTCCAGTCAATAGCCTATTAGAAATTCTAATTGAAAGTTCAATGCCCTTACTTTAGGGCTTGCAATAAAGATTGCCTTTGGAAAGCCATTTAAAGGCTTAATCTCTTTATCATGCAGTATTTGGGAACCTAACTTTGTTCTTGTTAGGCAGATCAATCGCATTAATTTACAAATGGGGGAAAATGTCACCCTTCATCCTTTAAACCTCAGCTGGGTGAAAGAGGAGCATTAAAGAGGAGCACCACTGCCCCCCCCCTCCCCTGTATCAATAGAAATAGGTGTCATAGGAGACTTGACCTACAAATTTTAATTACCACATGAAATATTCAGCCTCCGAGATGAATCACGACACCCAGAAAGCAAGCAAGGCCTGTCTCTGCCAGTTAACCCTTTCAATGCCAACTCAACCTTTCAACACACACAATAAGACGCACGCACCTATAAACATGTCCTCAGACAGACTCTGCACACGGATGTGCCCAACAGTTCCGGACAGCGCAACTTAAGCTAGTTCTTCATAGCGCCCCCATCTGTGGCAAAATGGAATTGATCAATTCAAGTTTTTTTTTTTTGCATTTAAATATATTTATTCAGCAACTTCTATGCTTGATGCAGCAGGAGTATGTAGAGCAATTGTACAAAAAGCAAGAACTTTTAACTTTCAAAACACAACATGGGGTCTAGTGTCGATGAGCTCAGCATGCTGTCATGGAAATTGAAAACTGAATTGTCTCAGTTTTTCTTTTGTCAAAACATCTGAGGTTAATTTGAGCCATATCACACCAAACCACAGCCTGATGACAAACGACTAAATTCTGTACTTTGTACTCTGTGCCACATCGGTTGCTATGGTTACGGTAATGCGTACATCCTGTCTATGAGGCAAAGCTGGACATGAGAACCATAGAAGTGATGGGCATCACTCCAGAAGATGGTCCCGGTTTGTAATATTAAGTGAAGTGACTTTTCTCACTGTTTCCTCGACAGTTATAGTGTTCTCTGATGAAACACTGAAAACCTCTGTAAATCCAAATCAGTGAATTTTAAGTATTGCTGCCTGAGTGAAGGCCATGAGTTTTATCTCAAAGATAATGTGTGCATGCTTGTTGATGTGTCCTTGAATGGATACTAAAACATAGATTAACAGGACGCCTTTTGGTTCTTTTTACATTAATCATGAGAAAACTCTGAATTTAAAATGAGGAGGAAAGCTTTTCGGAATTAACTTAACTCACACAGAAAATGAGGTGCACCAGCTGTACGGAAAGGAGAAAATGTATGGTAGATATTAGGTAGACGTTCATATTTCACTGGACACTCCTGCCCATAAAGAGAGTAAAATTACTCATGTAAACTCTTTATGTAGCTTTGTCTGACCTCCTGGACACCATAAGCTCACCATTTCCAAAAAATCCATTAGAATCAGCTCTCAGAGACGTTTAGTTGCACTGATGAATGTGATCCATCATTTTAAATGAGACAGCTGTGGTAATTCTTCCTAATGTGACATTACAATGCACCTAATTTTTACACTCTGAATGGGAAACCATTTTTCCATTTGCCTGCCCTGCAATGCTCCTCTGACAGTAGTAAAGCAACATCTGGCTGGAGATATGAAGTGACCACCTGACCTAGGAATGGGACTACAGTAAATTTCAAAACAACTGCAGAGACTGAGGCGTTATGCATAAATAAGGAAAATGATGAGTAGGACAAGGAGGAAACAGACAAATAACTTTCAACAACGTCCGTCCAGGATGTTTTCTCACAGCTGCTTTGACTGACACCTAAGGATGTGTTTCTACCCATTTGGGATTTGAACCCTAATTACATTTTTAGCCTGCCCTACTCCAGTAGAAAAACATACCCAAGTAAATCTTAAACATCAACGCAAATGCTCATTTAATCAGAGGGATTATATTTATAGACTCATAGATTACCTTTTTAATGTATTATACAAAAGAACATTAAATTTCATTATACATCAAAGAAAAAAATGCAAGCTGATAATAGACTTCTTTGGTCATTTCATCGCATTGTTCTAAACCTGAGCTGTTTTAGTCGCCTCTCTCTGACTGCCAGGATTTAAAATGTCCAATTACAAACCAAAGAGACAAAGAATAAGTTAAACACATATGCATTTCCTTTTTAGATACATAGTGTGTGGATAGAGGTGGTAGCGTAAATGAAACATTTTTATTGTGTCCATGCTGCATTAGATTAACAAAGTGACCAAGTGTCTTTCATTTGTCCAGACGAGAAGCATCTTAAACCTGCAAATATTAAATGCAAAGAACTAGTCATTTTCATCAGGTTTTCTCCCGTTATCAGTGCTAAAATGATAGTTTGAAAGGATGTTTTACACTTTAACTATATCTGTACAAACAATAATTACCAAACACAACCAACTTTTTCCGCACACATTTCATTTAAAAGCAGATGTTAGTAAGTTATTTAAACATAACCTTCAGTCTTTTTCGCTCCACTGCGCAGACGCTCACTCGCATTGCTTTGATTTGTTTTTATTGGTGCATTTTAAATCTTGCATCGGCCCCCCCTGAGTCCTGGCCATTCTTTAAACCTTGAACTCCCGCATTGTTTCGCAGCATACCGCCCCACCTTGGCTTCGTGTTCATTTCATTTCAAAGGCATAATAGCTTTTAACAGTTCACTGCACCTCCATTGTGCAGCTCTTGTTCTGCATGTGCATCGGGGACAGTTCTATGGTTAGCCAGTCATAATTAATCCAAAGCCAGAGAGAGCAGGACAAGGCTCTGTGGAAATGATCTACATTTCATGTGAGGTCACAGTATCCATGTCAAGACGGTTGAAAGCACAGGGACCTTCTTCAATAACTGTTATTGGCTGTTTCATTGTCCAATATGGAAAAGGAGGGAGGGGGGGGCACTAATCTCAATCTTAAGGCTTAGCAGAGAATTATGGCGTGATGTCATCTGCGGGACCGTTACTGGCATTGTTTACATTTATCACTTTGTAATGAAAAAAGCTTTCGTGCCTCCGTGTTTGTTTATGACTGGAAATGAGCTTGGCTATGTGAGACCAAACTGTGATGTCAAACTCTACTCAGCCTGTAATTGAAATCTACAAGAGGCAGAGCTTAGTGCTCCTCGAGCCTCGCTGTGACGATTTTTCCATTTTAAAATCACGCCATCTCATCAGTATATGTTTGTAATCTGGCTCAGAGCTCTGAGACACTTGTCAGCCTCATCAGGGATCAGACCATGCATTCCTGTAAACTGTAAAAACTCCGGAGTGGCTAAGAGTCACATTTGGCTCTCTTGTGGAGTCGGCCCAGTCGATCAGTGCTGCTGAATAATGCATGCCTCATGTGGAAATGGACACATTTGCAGGGCGCTGGCAGCTGGGAACCTAATCCAACCTTCTCTTCCCCTGTAGCTCCTACACTTTCCACAGAATTAGAGTCATCTGTGCCTCTTCAGAGCGTCCTGGTCATCTGCGAGGAGCTCCCTCCAGGGTGCCCTCTCTGCAGCTTTCAGCTCTCCTCTTTTTGGGTATGATCATGCGAGAATGACAGTCAGATCACAGGGCAGGACAAAAAAGCCATTCAACAGTCGGTGGGTTAAGGAAACTTTAACATCCAAAGTCTTTAAATTGTCACATAAGTCAGTGGCTTTTAGACAAATTGAACAAAATGGACCCTTTCACGAACCCCGGTGAAGTAGCATGTCAGCTCTGGGCACAAAGGGGGCCCCTGCAAGAGGGAGCCTGAATGGCTGCATTATCCTTTCCATGGCTGCCCCGTCCAAAGGCCCATTTCACATCTACCGCCACCTGCTATTAGCTTTCTTACAGTTCTTATGGGCGGCCGTTGATGGATTCCATTGCTTTAACAAAAAACTAAACAGGCGTGGTAATGCGGATTGAAGACAAAACCCCGTCACCCTCCCCAACCTCTGCTCCGCTTTTTCCTGATCGACAACCGTTACAGCAATTTGCCTTGTGAAGAGGAGGGCGAGAAATGTGAGAGTCCAAAGCATGCAGTCACTGGGGAACAAATCAAATTTTCTTTTCAAATCTGTCTTTTTCAACCGCCACAATGTTGATCCCCAGGTCATCATTTCACACAAAGGATGAGGGAATGTGAGTACAAGATGGCAGCATGCACAGAGTAGGGGTATATCCAGAGTAAGCATTTAAAAGCAATAAAACTATTATTCAAAAGCAAGTGAATAACACATGTCATATAGAATACAGCATCCACGCAATTTAAGGCCCACTACAAGAACATTTGCACAGACAAATAGCAACTAAAAGCCCGTATGATCAAAACATTTATATGTAAATGCAACAGCCCCTTACTTGCAGATAAATAAAGATCAAAGTCTTGGATTCTTTAATGTTCCACAACAGTTTCTTAACCACTTTACTGAACATGAGAGCCGCTCCGCTGGCATTTCAGGCCAAGCCGTAACTGGTACATGTCACTACAAAGCAAAAACAAAAAGAGAAAAAAATAACCCCCAAAAAACATCATTATATCATTTTAACATCACTCGTGCTCGAAGTATTTTAATGTATTTTTTCAAAGGCTTTGGTCCAATTCTGCACAACAGCAAATGGATGTACCCTGACAACTTTAGCCACGAGTCAAGCTGCTGCTTTAATAACTATGGACACTGTAAGACTTTTTATTGTGAGGGAATGCAAGCATGTATTGAAAGAAGCAGTGTGTGTTATAGTGATACTTAAGATATACTTAAGGTACTTAGGGGATTTAAAAAAAAGTGGATTTCATTTCAGATGAAAGCCACATTTTTTAAACATACATTACTGCTTCACAGCACGGACATAATATTTTCAGTGTTTGTGTTGCAGGGCACGGCTCTGAGTGAGCAGGAGTCAAGTGTTTCTACACAGATGGGACAGAAAGATAAGCCAAATAGCATGCTTTTGTCATTGTATTTCTTTATGTATTTATTCTTTTTAATTGCATGGGTTATGGAAAGGTGTTCTGGGTTAATGTGCTTTAAATGTAAATGTGTTCTCTGTGTTTGCACTACCTTAACAACATTCAAATAAATGCTTCTGCGGCATGCAGGAGGAACTGTTGTCAGCAACAGCTGCACGGAGGATCCCTCCAGCCATGAGTATTTATGTAGAACAATAATGAGACTGCTGCATCATAGCTGAGCAATTTATTGAAAATAAGCCACACCCTCTGGCCAATCAGAGCTGAATATTCTCCATGTCCACGGCATAACTGTAAATAATTTCTCCATAATAAAATATTACGAGCTATTAAGCTATAAGTCTACACTGGTCTTGAAGCTTGTGGCTGAGTTTACCCATGAGGTCTATGATGTCTCAAATTATTTTTTTCCTAACTCAAGGTGATTTCTTGGTCTTAACAAGGGCCCCTTCATGGCTTTTTAATATGATTATGCCGCTGTATGTAGCATGGTGGACCTTTCTTCCTCCCCCAGTCCTCCCATCAGACACCAGCTAATTGAATCCCTAGCTAAATTAAAAAAAATTAGTCATGTGCGTAATGGAAATGATTTATCATGTCCACTTAACCAAAACGGATTTTGAAAACATTAAGCATCTCCAGTTGACTCGAGCTTGTTTTTAGGCACTTAGCACTGCTCTCCCCCGAAAAGATACACATATTGAAAATTATGATGTGGGTGGAGGCCATAATGAAAACTGCACAGATGGAAAAAAGTTGGAACTACAGAATTAGTGAAGAGAGAAATGCATGGTCAATTGAGAGAAATAAACAGACAAAGAAACACAAGTTAGCCAATTACCAGGAGAAAGCCTGGGAAATGAAGGGAAAAAATGATGTAGCATTGTTGTAGCATTTATTTAGTTTGTCCTGCTATTCAGTGCATAATTTATTGAATTAATAAAAATGTGCTGCCAAAATATTATTTTATTTTTCAAGTTTGTGTACAGCGGTGTCTTCTACACCCTGTGCAAAAAGCCAAATGTTTGGCATCCGAAAAAACAGAATCAGCTTTATTGATCATGTAAGTGCACACACACACACACGTAGAATCCGACAGTTTTCATTCCCCTCAATGTACGTACACAGAAAGAAACCGACAAACAGCTAAAAAACAAGGACCGAGCACAGAATGACACAGAAATAAAAACTAACCAACATGGCTCTCCGAGCTCTTTCAACAGGATATCAGTCAGAATTGAGAATATGGACTGTATCAAAGCCTCATGGCCGTGGCAAAACATTTATGGCTGTCATGGTCAATATTCACTTCTCAGAATTCTTGAGAAATTCCACACTGATGGCTAGCGGGAATTCAGCAGCATGTCAAAATAAATCCCCAGCAAGGCCGTCTCCTGGCCCGGTCTGCCCAGGAGGCAGGCTGTTCATGCGCATCAGCCTCACCGTGACAGCACAGCTCAGAGATGAACAAGGGATGAAAGGGGGTCCTTATCTAGCAGGAATCACTCTCTGGCCGCCAGGGCCACGGGACCTACTTTCAACTTCAAACCACGGAGATCAAGGTCCAGCCATGGGCCATGCACATAGAGGCTGTTCTTTAGGTGTGGGGGTGAGGAATGGTGAGTTTTCACCTGGTCGCTCCTCATGACATTTCCTTAAAAGCTCATCTCTAGAGCTGCAGCCTCGTTCCACGGGCAGCATGTTGACGCTATTTACAGGTATGCTAATAAAATTGGAATAATGGAAATGATATACTTCACTGGCTTACAGTAGTGGAAGTGGTCTAGCCTGCTCTCATTTCTCTATCATAGGATTTTATCCTTTCAGCTATGTGTGAGGGCTGCGGTACACAAGGGGCTGTATCCATGGAAATGGCAGCACAGTAGACAAGAATTATTCAATGACCCTTAAGAATCAGAGGGCTGAAGGAGTTAACCTTACGCCCAGCTCAATTCCCCTGAATAACAGATAAAAAAAATAATCCAGGGAGTGGGTGATAAATCTCTCCTTTCTGGCTCTTGTCTGTGGCTATGAATTAGGCTGACATCCAGGCCATGAGGGGAGGCCAAGTTGATGTGAACCACGTCCAGTGCCACTTTGTGGGGGCAAGTACTGGCAAAAGGATGAAACAGAAACAAGTGTCTCAATATCCACTCAGATGAGTTCTAGTGGGTGAGACATCAAAAATATACACCGTGTGGCAGGACCAGACAATTTGCTGTCTTTGTCCGCAGACAAAAACACTTAAAAGGTAACATGAAAATGTGTAGACCTGCACGTTATCTGTGTGTATTAAGTGCACTGTGACTGTCTGCATATGTGTAAGCACATGCTGGGCGAATTTTCCAGCCGTGCAGCATTAGAGCAACAATCACACAAACAGACAGCTGTACTCTCAAGGGAGTCTGCAATCAGGCAGTGCAGAACTGCCTCTGTCCTTCAACAGGCAATTAACACTGAGTCCATTATAGCTCTCAGGGGAGCTACTGGCCAGGGAGGCCGGGAAAGGCATCATCTGAAAGGTCAGCGCCTGGAGAGGAAACAGGAGGGGTAGAGTATGACGGAGGCTCAAGGATGGAAGCGAGGAAGACAGGGAGGAGGGTGTGAGCTGCCTCAGACCAAATGGAGTGTAAAGCAGGAGCTATTTGTCACCCGCAAGCTATTCACTGGGGGAGGCTGCAGTATTTTCCACTGGACAGGAGTATGCGTCAGCAGCACAGGGTATAAATTAAGAAAACCACCGTGGCTCCTGGTCTAATTGTAGCCTTTCCAAGTACCTTGGGACCAACCAGATCCACTCCAAGTTCTACAATCAGATCAAGGATGTTTTCCCCCAGGTCAGATCCGTCACAACTCATAAATGTTTCAAGGCCCTTTCCTCCTGTTTCGTTTGATCCCAGTGTAAGCCGAGGAGAATTTCTTCACACTATGCAATGCAATACTTGGTTCCTCTATAGGGAGTTTACATCCAGCATGTGTTCAAGACCCTGCTCGTGTATATTTTCTCACCACCTCTGCAGAAGCGCCATTGACTCTAATAAAGCAAAATACATCCAATAGTACGTAGTCTCATAAACTACAGCATTTCTTCTTCAGTTTTCCCCCCATCAACTAAAAGAAAAAAAAATAGGAGTCATGATCATTCTAATGGCCTCAGCTTCATTTATGACAAAGCTTGGGGAGTCCTCTCTAGGCATATTTAGTATAAAATGAAAGACAGAATGAGAAAAAAATATAGAGCAGAGCATAAAGACTTGGATGGGCTGCAACGAGGAGCTTAACTACTTCACCATCGGGGCACCAGGGAAAATCCATTCTTGGCAGCGGAGATTGCCACTGCTAAGCCTGCATTTTAAAATGTGAATCTGCACTTAGTCTTTGGAAACTCCCCCAAGAGCCGATCATTAAGCAGGTCATTAAATCAAAAGTTGTGAGGCTCGGAAAAGAAAGAGATGAAGTAAATGGGGAAAAATGAATGAGGTAAAATTTGATAGGAGATAAGGCTATCATATGTTCACTGGGCAAGGTGATACAATTATTCATCTGTCCTCGTGTGCACTCAGAGGGCATTTGAGAGGAAATCTGTTTCCATGGAGGATATTGAGGCGTTGATAACTTCATTCCCTGAATAACGCACATGCTGCTGTTGCTGGTGGCATTGATTTCAAGCGTCACTCATATCGTTATGCATCACGTCTGTCGATGCATAGCAATGCTGCAAGAAAGACACACTTGCTTGATAAAGATCAGCCTCTATTAACGTCGTCTGTGGGATTAATTAGACTGGAATATTCTAAGTATAAGAATGATTTGCGAATAAATCAGAAAACAGAGTGCTAAAAATGTGTATGTTATGTAAACCCTTTTCTGCAAGATGTTAGTGTCCATTGTGTGGCACAAACAAAAGACTCACTCAGCATTCAGGACAGTTCTTGAAATGTTTTCGTTGATTCCTGAATTTGGCTATGTGCTGCACACATGGTATTTGAAAACAGCCTGAGGTAGAGCCTTGGGCTGTGGAGATGTAAGACAGAGAACGAGTCAAAGGTGATGTTCAGGAAACAGAGGTGAAAGAGAAGGTTTGTGGATTAAAAAAGGGTTTAGTCTGATCTCGTCAACAGAGAGGTTTCCAAAATCGTTCAAGAGTTGACAATGGGTTATGACTTCATGGAGCAAAGAGACAACAAGGCAACAGTTCTTTGTATGGCTTAAACTGTATAAGCCTCCAGCAACAATCTAAAATACATAGCCTCTTCCCTGTCCACAGTATCTATAAGAAACTTGACAACAATACCCTTCGTTGCCTTTCTAGTCACAGGATCGGCGGTGCTTTTCAAAAGGCACTTCAAAAACAATTCAAAGAAAAACCCAACATAATCAGATTTCAATCCTTGGTCAGTCAAACAAGGAATAACACCTACTGCCAAACTATATAGTGTTACATCCTATCATCCAACTGAACATTTTCATACTAACAAACGTAGGTTGGTCTCAGGGTTACAGAGACCAACTTTAGCTTGGCCAATTTCAAACCAAAGGATCAATTAATCTAACTGGACTTCCTGGGTTTCATTTCAGAGTCTCGATGGTACCTCAAGCAACACACAAACGTGCATTCATCTCTTAATCTTTTCTATACTTCTAATTTGTTAGAATACTTTATTAATCCCCATTTCACAAAGTTGCTGTGTCATGGACTGGTGGCTGTTTGAATAATGTATGTATCTAGAAAAGATATTTGACTGTGTTTTAAATCAAAACCAACAGGACAGAAAATTGTATCATTACTGAATTATTAGTAAGCAAATAAAGGTACACTGATGAGTTAGTGATTTATCGCCACTCTTTCACCTCATGGGTCCAGTAAATTTGTCTTAATCTACAGTTTAACCTTCAGTATCATACAGATGATGCAGTACTATACTTGTCACTGTACCTTACCTTAGTTTACATGACTGGATCTTGTACATTGTAACACAGGACTAAGCTTTGGGCCACACAGCATCAACCATCTATTGTACTGCTATGAGCTGCCAGAGCGGGGACCGGATACTTGTTAAAAAGAACCATAACTATATTTTGCTTTGTTTTACACTCAAGCCAGATGTTTCTAACTGCAAAAGATATAGCAAACATCTGTCACTTGAAAAACTGCTGAAAATTCATTCTCTATGCTACATCGCCACCCCTCTGTAGTAGCGTTTATGTTTATTGCAAGGCTGTGTTTACAGCTGCCTCATGATGCTTCGCAATAAAATTTTACTCTTCAAATAAATACAATGGCACTGAAAACGTTTTATTGCAAAGCAGTGTGAGGTGGACAGTTTTGCAAGGCGGTACAGTGAGGAGGAGGGAAAATGCAAGACAAGTTGCTGTATCATGAGTTTTCCGCTGCAGGATTTTCTCAAGTCCCGAAGCCTCCGTGACAATTTTCGAATTCCAGTTACTCCAGTCCAGTTTTAAACAAAAGCAAATATACAGTCACAATGCTCACCTCTGTAAAGAGAATCTTTGATGCCCTTGAACATGGGTAGCTACAGTGCAATAACTGAAAGTCTCTACACTCATGAAGTCCAAATTGCAAAGACAAGATGCTACGAGATCAAACGCCACAAACACTGAGCAACAATGCCCAGGACTCAAGGTTTTCAGCATGTCTTTCTTTATCATCACCTTCACAAGCTGATTGTGTTCAAGAACCTTTGATGATTTTTTGATGAATTTAGCCATCCTGGTTATATATAAGGAGTATAAATGATAATGATTACAATGCCAAGAAATGCTAATGTTGTTGCACAGAAATATACAGGAGCTGCATTTGTTGGCACTATATTTTCATGCTTCTGATATATTTCTGTTGATGAAGACATGCAAACACACATTCTAAAGACCACTGACCTTGCTTCTTTCTTTCAAGTTGTTCCCAGGATTCTAATTTAAAGCAGCTCTACGGATCTCATCACTTTATATTGATTTTAGCACTCCCTGTGGACAAAGGCGGTGGTGTTTTAGCAACTTGAATTCAGCCAGGGGAAACGCAAATGTAATATTGTTAGACTATTATAAACTAATAGAAATAGCCAATCTTCTCAATGTTGGCCTTGTTGGGTAATGTAGGTCGTAAAGAGGCATCAGTATTAAACTGAGACTCCATTGAGCTGGTTCAACTGAAGAGATCAAGTAGGTAGCTGGGTTTCAGATGCTACTTATGACACAGCCTTTAAGAATTTCCCACATGAAATTGAAGCACATCACTTTTGTCTTAATGGCATTAGGGCCTTAAACACATGCAGGCCAGATATCTGCTGTCCCCTACCTTCCCCCTATCACATACACATCCCAACTAGCACCAGCCTCACATGTGTACCCACGTGCACAGATGAGTATAGAAAGACAATCATCATGCTTCCCAGTCTGATATCAAGTATCCAAGAAGAGCTGTCGTTACATTACGTCCCTCACAATTAATAGCAGAGACACATACAAAGAACACAATGGAGCTTGTCTGACACGGAGCGGGGCTTTTGTTTCCACGGAGAGACTTCTTTCGGCCACCACTTTGCAGCTTCCTCTCTGCATTTGTCTCCCCGATCTGTCATTGGCTATTAGAGACAGCAGGATATGGTTTAAAAGCTTTTAGGTAAATGTTACTTATCTCCATTCTCAGCGGTGATCCCACTGCAACCTGTACAACCTCAAGGTTGCTATCCCCTCTTAGTGCCTGGGATTGTTGCACAGTCCATGTTCACAAAGCACGTTTACTCGTAAATTCAATACAACACCCCCGCATTGAGCTCACTTGTTACCGACCCCCATTTGACCCTGTAAAGGGGAATGTTTGCTGTGTGTGAGTCCAGCTGAATTAATCCATTTATCGCCGTGTTAGGGCCTTGAAAGCACTGACATAATTGCTTGAAAAGCTTTGATCGAATGGATTTAAGTAATTAAACAAATGTTGCCAGCTGGAACTTTATAACCCCACAGCCCACTCAATACATTTTGGCCCGGGGAGGAAGAGCGAAAGTGGGTGGGGGCGGGGGGCTGTGATTATCAGAGTGAAGCGTGCAGGTCCATTTTTACAGACAAGTGCAAAATCTTTAATCTTTTTTTAAAGCCGGTTGACAGCAACTTATTTCCTGATCAATCCTCGCCGGCTAAATGCTGGGTGCCTGAGCCATCGACATCTAAACCCCAGAGAAGAGAGACAGTGAGGCACTCCATCGCTCAAACAGGACAGGTATGAACCCCAGCCAACTGGCCGTTCAGAGGCAGGGAAGATCATCGTGACACATTGACGAGAACAGTGACGGCCATCTTGGGTTTCATTAGCTGCTTTGACAGGGCTCTGTAACCTTACATAATAGTCCCTCTGTTAGGCCTCAGAGCATCAGTCGTTCTTGGAAAAAAAGGCAAGCATCTTCAGGCCCTTAACATGCTGTTTAGCTTCCAGACAACATTAGCAAACACAGAGGGGCATTGATTATGCATGGGCATGAGGGGAACAAGAGCACGAGTTCAATGGAGTGGTTCAATGGAATCAATGAATGAATGGACAAACAAATGAGTGTGTAGGTGTGTAAATTAGTGCATGGAAAAATTAGAAACAAGGAAAGGGAGTGAAAGGACAAAGTGCTGAGGGTGTGATGAAATGAATAGGTGATTAAGAGTATGAGTTAATCAATGACCTGAAAATATATTAATGATAACGAAGGGAAGGCATGTAGAACTGAGCAGAGATTAATACTACTATTAGTACGTCATTAACCAGGAGATTAAAAACATGGGTAGAGGCAGGTAAACAGCACGGGCACCGGTCCAGAACTAATTAAATCTACAGTATCTCATGGCTATCAATGTATGGAAGCGTGCGGATATTATAAACAATTGCATTAAAATAAATCGGTGCTGATCAATGTTATTGACTCAGATACGTTACTTTAAAATGGCTGTTGTTGAAATGTATAAATGTCATATTAAGCTACACAAAGATTATTGAAAGAAGAAGTAATTCCATCCAACATTGATTTCTTTCCACATTATTTTGTTATATTTGGACTTCTGTCCATAATTACATTACATCAGTGGGTGGAATATTTAAGCGATGCATGCACGGATCTGGTTGGCATCAGATTATTCTGTCACAGAGTGAATAAGTGGGTTGTTTATGCATGAGATCTGAGTCCAGTTCCTTCTCCCTGCTGACGGAGTTATGAAATTAGGCATAAAAATGTGAACAGAAGGAAAGAAAATATTAATTACTGATTAAAAACTGATTTCTTGCGGTGCCAAAACAAACAAAAGAAAATCTACATTACTTTTGTCCTGACTGTACTTGTGTATTCATCTCCATATGTCGTATTTGGAAGAGCTGAAAACATCTTGTCTTGCCATTTCACGTCATCTGAATCTGACTTTGTTGACCTATGATTTCACTGGTTACCTATGTTCCCGCAGATGGAACTGACGTCTGTGTTATGAACGTAATGGTGTTTTACAGTTTGACGATCTAGGCATGGAGCACTCCGCTGCACAGGACAGAGCTGCTAATCCACCCAGTTGGCCAGGATAGCTACCTTCCCGTCCAAAACCAACGATATGAGCCGTAAATGCTGGCAGAGCTCAGTCCAGGGCTGGCTTACACTCTGTCACCGTCTGGTAGAGGGCAATGCATTGCAAAGACAGTCAATATGACACAGTATCCACAGCAGAAATAGGAATTAGAGAGGTTCACTGTGTGTGCACATGTTTCTGATGTTCCACTACAGAATAAAATTTGCCATCAAATTCACGTTTGCTTAAACATTGCTAGCGCAGACATAAGCTGCGCTGTAATGGGAATATAAATCTATATGTAGCGGCAGACACGTTGGGAACACTGTTTGTGGTAGCAGATAGCAATTCCCTGTGGTTTCTCTGACAATAATATGGCCTGGCTTGCACAGGGGAACTTTTTCTCATTTTATGAATTATGGAGAGAGAGACACCCCTGCTGAGTGGTGCATCCTTAACCGTGAAATATGTCCTCTGTCTTTGTCATGGCCGGGTGAGGATTGTGAAATAATGATATAGAATTCATTTCATCTCAACATGCCCCGGCTCACTCATACATATATCAGCCTTGTCCTACAGCAGGACTTCGAGTTGAGCAAAATAAGACAAGTGGTGAGGCATGGTGGAAAACTACAAGCTGCTATCAGGCACCTGCGCGATACATCTTCCACCTTCCCTTTTTTTTTTATTTTTTTTTTAACATCCCTCTTCCAGTGCTTGAACCATCATTCTCTCACATCATATCCTCTTCGCCTTTTTCCACTCTGGCGTGCTTCAACGCATCCATCCTCTTTTCCTCCATCTTTCTAACTCGCTCTCCCGCCCACCAAACCCTTCCTCCCTCCCTGTCTCTCTTTCTCCCGGGAGGTGAGCACAATCTCATTAGCCACTGCTGGATGAGGCGTCCTCTCCTCTCAGGTTCAAGGTGATGGAAGATTAGGCCGTTTGGCCTCAACTCATTCTGTATTCACATTGCGTTACGTGCTGCCCGTGAACACCAAATTACATTGAACCTGGGGAGTCTAACTCCATTAATTTTAAATGGAAGATTAATTTAACAATATGCAGCAGATATTTGTTACAAACCCATCATGTAAAAGTGACGTTTGGCTATAAATTTGCAGGCGGCTCAGTCTGGCTGCTGGGGACGCGGCACAAATAAATCAGAGCCATTTATAGCTAATCTCTATTTTCACATGTGTGTATGGATGGTGACACACATGTCCAACAGTATGCACATGCTGCAGATGCAGATGAATACACATTAACACATTATATTCAACACTGTAGGTCAGAGTGATAATGTTAACACTTTCTGTCATTTTCTAATATATAAATTGCATTTATTTGGATGTAGAATTCTGCCATGACTTTCACTTTTTATAGTTTGGACTTTGATAATAGGTTATTGCTGAAAGGATACACTGCAATGAATAATAAATACAGAACTACTAATGTCTACTGTTACCACTAAGTGTGGAAATCAAATATAATTTACAACTGCACATATGTACAAGGATAATCATGAACATTTTGATGGCAATTATCTTCACTTTAAAATGCTTAGTAATTACATGGTATCCTTTGTCTTGCGCTCTTTCCTACATAAATAAAAAGCTCTGTCACTTTAAGCCGTGCATATATGCTGTACATCTGACAATTTCAGAGCTGCCAAGCACACAGACTCAGAGAAGTGACAAAGACAGAAGGCAAGCATCCATTTCATCTAAAAGGCCAATATTCCTTGCTGGCAGCTGACTGAAGCTCCCCTGGAACGCCACATAAAGCTTACCCAAATGGCCTCGCTGCGGCCTCAACATGTCAGCCTGAGATATGCACATCAGTGCTCTGTGACAGTAACTCCTGATCGTATTACACACCTCAGCAGTGCTCATGTCCCATTACCGCCACCCAGCCCTGCCCGGCTGTGATTACCCCCCCTGCACACACATATCCGCTGATAGCTATAATGTGTAAGTGAAACAGTCATTTTCAAGGGGAGAGGAAGAAGGTGCGGTGGTGGCGCGCAAGGGCTGGGGTGGGGGCGTTGTATTAAAATGGGAGCTGGGTGGTTGCGGGGGTACAATGATTTAATGCTAATCCTCCCAGACGGGGGGGTAGACTTTGAATTTTAGCTCCCAACACCCCTCCTACCCCGCTCTGTATAACCCCCACCTCTTGCCAGGGAGCGTCCCCTGCCTCCGACTCATCTTTTGGCTCTTTAATGTGAAATTTCTTCGGGGAGCATGCAGCCTAATTAGAGGAATTGATAACCTCGCCGCTTATTAACGAGGCCAATACATTTCAAAGTCATTAAAGATAACCATGGCAATAAGTCTGGCTATAAGCATCACTAGGTTTCACAGCCGGCGTGTCGATGTCGTAAAAAAAGTGAGGGAAGAAGAGGGGGTAGAGGACGGGGGGGTGGGTTGGTGCGGGTGGAGCAATTCTTGCTCAGTCAACTGTAAATGCTTGGTTATTGGAATCTTTAAAACAGCCAGTGAGGAGAAAATTACATGACCAAATCTCCCTTTTCCTGCGAGTTAATGAAGAATTAGGGTTCCCATTTGCCGCATTAGATGGTTCACGGGAGGTTTGGGCGTCGTGGAAAGTGTGTTTGACAACGGAGTCAATTTAGCCACAGCACAGCTCACAGGCCCGTGGCAGAACATCATTCACAACTGTCAC
This sequence comes from Terapon puta, assembly GCA_028564955.1. NCBI lineage: Eukaryota > Metazoa > Chordata > Actinopteri > Centrarchiformes > Terapontidae > Terapon > Terapon puta. Next base: position 3,701,552 of record JAOXYL010000078.1, read on the forward strand.
AACCACTTATCTTTCTCATTGTCACCAAACCAACAAAATTCAGGTCAAGATTTTTTTTCCCCCTCACTTGCCTCTCTTCATTACGATTTTCCACACTATGCTGGAGCCAAATGGCCGTGGAGACAGTCTATTCCTTAAGAGCATAAATTTTGACAGATTTTCCGCTACTTTCTGCTACATTGATGTTAAATGCATGTGTGAGTCACTGTAAAGCCATTCAGCTAGCTGTCCAATATGTCCACTGATAATCTATTCTGAGATTGGTAATATAAACGTCCTCTATTATTTCTATTAATGCCAGTCATATCTTGCAGCGGTGGATTTCCAATGGATAGTTAGCTTTCACATATTTACAATATAGCTATATTTAGTAAGAGCATCTCATCACATGGTGGAGTGCGTACATTTATCACAATAAAATGAAGGTGTAGTCATTCAAAAAATGACCAAAACTGCACACAGTCCTAACCAGTCGTATTAAGGTGTTCAGGAAAATGCCTAGGGAGCTGAAAATGGCTTTCCTAAAAATCAAGAGGGTGGCCAGGCACTATAACAATCAAATTACTCATGGCCCGCAGAGTTGGTGCATGGGAGTGTAACAGAGAACGGACTTCTGCGGCTACGAGTGGCCTGCCAGCTGTAATGTGCTGCCTGCTCCTGGGCTCTGCCAGCACCAACACCGGCACAGGTAATATAACCCAGGGCTCTAACAACACCTTGACTTAAGCAAACAAAGACGCATCAGACACTCAAGTCGTTTGGTATTCATGTGTGTCTCAGACAATGCTGGTCGAGTACTATGCAGACATATTTCCAGATGATCTAAATGTCAGCAGAATCATTTGTCCAATTAAGGAGCTTTTTCTGCTAGAAGCAGGATGCACCGTTTTCTTTAGCCAGCCATATGTTAATGTCTAGATTTGCAGGCGAGCATCATCTCTGTAGAGAAACAGTAAATAATGAGGTTTTCGATAAGGGCCTAATTTGTTAACTAACGTGATAAAGCGACGTGATAGCTCTACTAAATGGTACTTTACCTGAATCCAAAGAGCTGATGTAGAGGATCCTGTTGTAGCCCTTCAGTATTCTCCTGACTGCAAGTCCTTTGCCACTTCACCAGTTAGCTGCAGTGCTTTTCATTTCCTGCCATTCTAACAGGCTGTAAGAGCAGCACTCAGTGTGTTGTAATTAATCAAAGCAATCAAAAGAAAGGCCTGTCTGGATTGGACATCCACAATGGATAATTAGCCTCATTAGGCAGAGCCGCCATGGGGCTTCACTACATTACCTTTACAGAAAACACTTCCAACCTTCCTTCATCAATTAACCGCATAAAAAAAAAATCTGAGGTAAGTCAACAAAGTGAAACTGTTTTGTAGTTGAGGAATAAAATGTCGAGGTACACTAGCTGCAGTCAGTCAGTTTATCCAATATGGCAACTATTTGATTTGGGGGCTGTTGTGCTTGCTCATCTTGAAAGGGAAAGGATGAGTAGAACACGAAAAGGCAACATTAAAGGCAAAGATGGTATTCAAGGAGAATTATTCATCAAAGGAATCCGTGTAATATTTAGGTAACCACATTTTCTGAAAAATTCATTTGGACAGTGCTCTGAAAGATGCAACAGTGAAAAGGAACACGTCCGAATGTAAAACATTTAACTTAGCGTTGCCTACGGTAACTAATGCTGTACACCTATATGATAGCATATCATATTTAATGGTACACTAATACGACTCTATTGGACTAATGTTGAATTCAATATACTGAAGAAACCACAGATGCAAACCTAAAAATATACTTTGACTTCTAGTTTAATATTTAGTATTTGGTGGTCAAAGCACTGTTGTTTTGCTGAATGTCAATACCATTTTATAATGTATTTTACAATATGGACATTCACAACATATATATTCATATATACATGCAAAAACCTTCTTTACTTCTCACAAACAGCAATAAAGGGACTATTGGGAGAAGATAAAATGGCAAATTAAAAACTACCAAGGTCTCTGGATCACTTTAAGGAGTCAATATTTTATTAATAAGTTGCCAAGTTGTGTTGTTACATTGCTGAGCATGGAGGGCTGTTACACGGAGAGTTACTGTACGTCATATTCTTTACTCCACATCATATGTGGTTCTCAGAGTCCCTGCCCCACTTCCCTGCTAATTTCCCTGATGCTGACACACATTTGGCGTCAAGCAGCATCAGACCGTCTGACTGTGACACAGTGGGCTTACTGCTACGGCATCTCGAGCCACGGACCAACATGACGTGAGAAAACTAATGTTGACAAAGTACATCAGCTCTGCCAAATCAAATCACCGTCTGCAGCTTAACTGGTGTAAACTGGTCAACGAGATAATAGGATGCTGCGGTGCTATTTGTGCCATAAGGGCGCATATTTTCAATATATTTGATTAGATGTACTCATGCTCACCCCCACCCACTGTTCCTGGGCTGGTGGTGACACATAACATAAAGCAGCACACTTAAACTGCACAATGCTGTCTGCACCTACAAGTGAACAGCGGATATTAGTGGGAGTAAAGGGTTTCATTTTATATTGATTACAAGAAGCTTGAAGTGTGTGTGTGTGTGATATTTCCTATGCTGTATTCAAATTGGGCATTAAAAGGGCTCCGGGTTTAATATATCTTAAATAGATTTGACATAGTCTATTTTTAATTGGTTATAGGTGGGAACATTAGAACTCATTAGGAGTTAACCTTCAGGTCAGTGCCTTTTAAATATCGTCCATAGACGTATATAAAGGTTTCTATATTAAGGTGAATTACGATGATATAAACCAAGTCAAGGACATCTATTCATTAATTCCTTGAATGCTGCGGTGCTTATAGGACATTAAAAGACCTTTTTGCAGGCGCTAATACAGACTACTGTGTATAAAAAATGGTCTTCCTCCACTGAGTGCCAATTAACTGCAATTCAAAATGGCACAGCTTTCTTTTCAAATTGAGGAATAATATGCCTTACGCCAAAGGTTTGGCCCTAACTGGGTCTCTGGAGGCTCAGTGGATCTCCCCCCCACATCCATAACTCAACAACACCTTCTGGGACTGGCACTCCACTTTTTTTTTAACCTCCGAGCTCATTATCAGAAGTCTCTGGGGCGCTCTGCTAACCAGAGACAGGAATTAGGATTCGCTCGGAACACTCGCGACCAGAAATGGATGATACCAGGCAGAGAGATCAGTAGCGCGAGGAGCCCACGGGAATACAGCAACTTGCCGAGTAAGGCACTTTTTAATATATATTTAGCATTGCACCTGCTACGTTTTAGCCTGCTGAGATGCTGTACGGAGGGCGCAGCTCTCCTTTTTGGCAGTCATTTGAAATGATGAAGAACCGCTGTGCCTCTATGGATTGATGCTGCCGCCATCCAAAATTGAGAGGTGGAGCGTGGTGCCTCTAGTAAGCTGTGCACCTGTGCAAGATCGGATAGCCGGCTTTGAAGTCGCGCAATCAAAATGGGTGCTCAGAGACCTTGCACAATTGCTGATTATAGAGAAATATGTGGTCACACAGCTTAGCAAAAAAGAGAAGTGATCCATTATCATTAAGGGATGGCTGGAAACAAGCTGCAGAGCAGGACTTTGAAATCTGTGCTACCTGTACTTTACTGAACTTGTAATGGTATCAACACAATATAACAACTTTCACAATAAAAAGGTTCATTATGAAATATTTAGTTAAATAATTAGTTAAATATGAGCCTTAAAAAAAAAAAACTATTCAGAACAGCTTTAAACGGTCTGTTCACTTTCACAGGAGAGGTGACTGATGTTCTATTGGGGATCAGACATAATGGTCTTACATGTCTGAATCCAAAACGTAAAGTTCTCCAAGTCAGTCACTTACTTGACATGTCTCTAAGTAAGATTCCTTCTCTTAGTTTCTCCCTCTCCTCACAGTGCAGCAATAGCAAGAAAGGGCTTTATTGATGAAAACTGCGGTTCGTGGGGGTTGCTGTGATGTCACTGCGAATGATCTCCCAAAGATCTGATCAAACGGCAACAGATCAAATGGCA
>JAOXYL010000078.1:3885582-3895803 GCA_028564955.1 Terapon puta
TGTTTGTTAAGAATCCACATAAAAATGTATCTCATAAGAAACACACAGAGGGTGTCTTTATTGTTGCAAAAGCACTACTGAAGCAATAACGTCTTATCTTGGGAAGCGCTGCCCAAGAAAAACAAATATCTTTCAGATTATCAGTGAGTAACTAAACAAAACCCACAAAAGTCTGTGAAACTCAGCATCAAGTCTGTGACCGGTGAAAAAGTGAAGCCCCTATCATCTGTCATCCATCAGGGTTACACGGTAAGTACATTACGCCCGTCTGCACGCATACGGCAACCATGCATGTCAGTGTGTGTGTTTGTGTGGAGGAGGGGGGCCGGGCCAGGCTGGAGCTGGTAATCTCTTAAATCACTAAGGTCTAAAATATGTTTCTCTCTACTCAGCTATCCAATATTCTAATCCGGACAGGATAGAAAAGCAAGGGCTAATCGTATTAGTGTAATCACGCTGACCACATGAGGGCTAGCTGCTTAGCTTTGAGTGGATTTCTGGACGCAGGTTGTGGGTGCAATGTGGCATTACAGCCCCTGAGCCTCGTGGGGTGAGCCTCGACAACGATCTGTTTCCATTACACAGTCCCCTTGACCCCTCCCCCCCCCAACCCTTCAAATCCCCGCACCGTCGGGCGTAGACCATGACGGCAAACAGCGAGTGCAAATGAGCCGTGAAGACTAATATTTTGACATGTCGAACGTTACTTGTGCGTACCTTGCTATAGTAAGGTTCTTAATTGTTGCGATGCCTTGCCATTTCTGGCTGGTTGCACTCAGGCAACATTGGAAGTGGATTGTTTTCGGTTATTAAATAGATAAAACTCACAAAGGTTTGACATAATGTCACGAGGCTTTGAGAGTAAAGGTGGCTTAGAGTAGGTCTGAAGTAAAAGTGTAATAATCAAAATACCCCAACTGGCCAAGTAGCCAGGTCAGACGAGGTTAGCTCAGTGGGTGGGCTGTCATGACGTGATGCATGGAAATCTCTTAGTTATTAAACATAAAATTAAAATGAATCATTTAAAAATGAATGAAATTGAGGGTGGAACATGCTGAATTATAAACAGACTGATGTATGGAAATTAGTTTTTTTGTATTTATTCACAGTGCATTATCAGTGCATATCTAAATGATGTATTCATTAATATTTGTTTACGATGTGTCGATGAGCGTGGATACATCTCCACGTGGACAGCTTAAAGGCACTGGCTAAAAGAATTGGCACATGCTTCTCTTTTCATCACGAATCCTCACAGAGGCATATATCTGAAATTACTACGATGATTACTGTACAGCTCTGACCGCTGTGAGAATTATAGGCATGGGGGATGATGGGAATAAGAATGAAACCGGTGCTGGAAGCTGAATAGTCGCCGTTAAATCATGTGTTTTGCAACAGCTATTCAAATTCTGGAGTGCTTATGAATGTGTCAGCAAGGAGCATACTTTTCACATTTACAATTTCCCTCTGTATGAGGTGACAGACCGGGGTTGACTGCTGTAAAATGGAGTTATACCACAAGTCATTGTGTGTAAAATCTCTATGTAAGCACCCACACAGCAGAAATGTACGTTTGTGAATAGCGGGGCTGCCTGACAGACAGCACGAGGCCCTCCAGCGGGGCGGGCGAGAGCGGCGAGGGAGAAAACAGCCTTGTCTGACAAGTGCAAGGCTGATACAGCAGAGGTAAAATAACACGTCTGAAAAAGCGTCTCTCCAGGTCAACACAGCTTGTTAGTTCTCGCATTGTGTGCATGCGGCCCAGACAACTGATGTGTTGTTCGGCCGTACGCGTCGTGGAAAGCGGGTGTTTTACCACCCCGTGCTGCTCCTTTCTTTGATTCCATCTGCAGCGTCGTAAATCCCGACAAACGCGTCTTCGGCTTGCTCCCGCGCTCTGCGTCAGGGGCGTTCGTTTACCCCGCGCGCGTTTACATTGCCGACAAACGATACGCCGAAAGAACAGGAAAAAAACAAAAAAAAACCTGGAGTACTTAATGATGAGGGATTTATCCCCTTCACGTCTCATTTCCGCAGGAATTCATTAAAATTTGTTTACAAGAGAAAGGGTGTTTTGTTTTCTCCTCGCTCTCTTTAATTAGTGTCAGCCTCAAGGTCGTTACGTCTCCCCGAAACAATATTAGCATAGATAAGCGAGCACAAAGAATCCAGGAGCTCTCGAAATAAGAAATCAGCGGCCTCGGCGGTGTCACAACAAGACGCGCAGGAGGATGAAATGAAAAAAGGGGCAGACCTGAAAAGATGTACGGCGGGGTGAGGAATTAGCAGAAGCGCTTGTCAACAGCTCCTCCTCTTCTTTTAACGCTCTCCGTCTCTTCGCCGATTTTGAATTTTTTGCTCTTGCTCCCTCCAACTCCCCCCCCACCCCCTCCCAATCTCACACAAAGTAAATCCCTGGCACTTTTCAAACTAATTACCATTCTGACTGCAGCTAATTAATTTAGAAGAGGTTTGCTTTTTATGCCGCGCAGCCCAGTAACACATCATCCATGGTGGGTGCAGAAAGTGTTGCCTCATGTCTCACACCAGCTGTGCCTGTTTTCTCTTCTCTGCTGGCTCACCAGTCTGCACGCGTGAGGGGAGGGCAACGGGGGCAGAGCCCGGCACTTCATCATGGCAAGGTGGAAAGCTATCGGAGATGACAGCGACGGGGAGTGGGGGTGTTGGGGGGAGGGCGCCTTGGCAGGGCCGGCTTCGTGCAGACTCACCGCAGAGACGGCGGCGTGTTGGCGGAGCCGGAGCAGAGCCGCTCAGATAACCGCAGCCACTGATGTGAGGAGAAGGATGTTCCGACACCGGTCCGACTAGTTCGCCAGTCCTATCTAATTATGCAAACACGGATCCTTCCACACCCCGCGTGCACACGAGGCGCAAAGGTTGACGGCGTTCGAGGAGTCGTGTCGGTGGCTCGGCGGGCGTTACAGTATCTGCTCTGCGAACGTGGATCCACAGTTTCTATTTCTTCATAAACCGAAAAACCGAGTCGTCACATCTGTAATAAAAAAAGGTTAACGTGATTTTTTTAAAATTCAGCAAGCATACTCGCATTGGCTCTCACCGCAATTGGAAACAGTCGCTTGCTTGGCTGGCCGCAACACTTTCAATTGACAAATCATCGAAGGGCCCTCGATACCTGTTTTCACAATCAGCTTTCCACTCCGAGAGACTGAGTCATGCACGAATTCAACATTTCCTGCCAAAGTTAGAGCACATGGTTTAGTCGTTTAAAGAGAGAGACATCTGTTTGTCTGTGCTTGTGTGTGTGTGTGTTTGTCTGCGCCTCCTCGCCGGTTTGGAGCGGGATTCACTGGAAAAGGGTGATGTCACATGTTGTAATAATGTCATTTTTCACCTGTCAGAGGTCAGAAATGTTTTCTTCAAAATGTGATGACAGCTGTTTGGTTTTTCTCTTTTTTTCTGCCTTAAATTTCTTTAGTTATTGGCTGGTTAATAAATGTACTGAAATATTTGAGAGCAAGTATTCAGGGATTCTACACCAACTTATGAAGCAAAAAGGCCAAACATTTGCTCCAGTTTCTCATTTCTCCTTCTCTTATGTATTGTTGTTAATTGAAAATGACCTTTTGGCCACTGCCTGTCTGTGTGACCACAGGATCTACAGCAATGCTAACAGCTCTGAGGCCATCCTTTGGCAGAGCACTTTGCTGAATGCTAACATCAGTGTGCTATCATGCTGCGATGTTAACGTGCAGATGGTTAGCAGATACAGTGCTGAGCAGATTGCCCATCATAGCTTAGCGTGTTATATGATATTTGTAAATTTGCAAGCTTAACTGATAATCAAACTGAAGATGTCACTTTTATTTTTCACAATTTACTTACAAAAATGATTGTTTATCGAAAATAATCTGATTGAAAAATAATGAAAATGATCATACATAGTCACTGGGCGATCTGGAATCTCTGCTTATATCCTTTCTTGTATGAAAAATGAAATTTGTCCAAAGACAGATAAACAAGGGCAGGGAGTGGGGGAGGTATACATTTGCATATATTTGAAGCACCTTTATTAAGGAAGCCATACTGGAGGGTGAAGCTTCTTTCACACAGATAAACACTGCTGGGCTTTAATAAACACGCCTAAAAGGCTGTTTAAATTCAGTGGCTGTCGCAGTGGTTGCAAATCTCTGCTGACCAGAATTACTTTTTCAGTGTACAAAGCATCCTCAGATAAATGTAATTGCAAAAATCCCCACTGTCTGTTCAAATGTTCTGTCTTTGAGTGAAAATAAATGGATCCAATCTGCATTTAAACAATAGGCTTTATCTGGAACATTTGGCATGTGACTAAACTTTTCTCTGAAGGAAAATGTGCAAAGTTCAATGGCAGCGGAGAAATCTGATTTCTGTGTGTGCGCGACAGTCTTGTAGGGCATCAGTAGATTGTGTAATGGTGCTTGATGATTTAATTCCCCTTTAGGGAAAGTCAAATATTTCTCACAGTGACTTTTGTTATTAAAACAGAGCCCGGGGTCCGCGACCTAATCTGAGAAAGCCTGCAGCAGCAATAACAAAGAGATGACACGATCAAAAGAGATAATCTTGGAGGTGCATCAGTCTAAACATTAATCAGAGAAGAGCAGGCTCGGGCTTCCTGTAGGCTTCCACGGGCGGGTGGAAGGAGGGAGGGAGGGGGGGTGGGGGATAGGCCGTGTGATGGATGACGAGCTCGGCGCAGGAGATTCATCACTTACTTTTCCGATGGCCTATGCATGCTCACATTTCATTAGCATCATAAATTACGTCCCCCGAGGGAAGCCAGGTGGCCTCAGACAGAGACCTCACCCCTGTGACAGCGAGAACGACCACTGAGGGGTTGTCACTGTGTTCACGTCCCTGCCGCGCGCACACAAAAATCAGCGCTCGCTGTTTCGCAGGCAGCTGATCGCGCGGCGGGCCAACAACAAAGGCTGAGGGTGAAGTGAGTTGACAGCCCCGAAAGAAACTACTCAGCTGGTGCAACTGGGGCAAAGCACAGGCGACAGAAACCTAAAAACGGCCTTAAAGTCTTTGTTTACTGTCAAAACTGGGAGCTGCACGACTCTATTTTAGCAGTCGGCTGCTCTTTTCACATGGAGTTAGCTTTTTTTCTTCTTCTACGTAACAAATCAGTGAAACCTCAAAACGGTTGTCATTTCAGTCATCTGGTGAGACTTCATAACGTTTGTGAAGGCTTCTAAAGGACATCGATGAGAAGAGCCTTCGGAGGGACAACCAGTGGGCATTTAAAAAGTGGGTGTTGGAGGGGGGGTAAAACAGGTTTATATAAGAGGAGATGAGATGAAACTTTAATGATCCCCGCTGGGAAATTGCACGGTTGCAGCAGCAGAAGTGCAGGAAAAAAAAAAAAAAAGAACATCAAATAAATCACAGAGCGGGATATATAGATGGTGATGGTGAGAAGCAGAGAGTGGGATGCAGATAGCAGCACAATAAATAGTTACTCCAGTGAATAAAAGTGTGACGCCTGCACCGGGGATTTTGCAGATGGAGGGGTGTTTGATGTCGGGTCAGAGGAATGTGCGAGCGTAAATATGCAAATGTTCATCAAGAACCGCGTTTCCAATTTGCAGGTGGGGGGTGGGGTGGGGGGTGGGGGGGCATGTGAGCAGAAAGTAACGATATGTTAAGCACCTTCACCCGCAGCGGGTTAAGATGAACGACATCGCTGTATGAACTGGTCTGCTGTTTTACCCAGGCGTTAGACGGTGCATTTAGAGCAACTGCAGCTGTGAAGTCTATGATACAGAATATGTGCAGGAAAATACAGATAAATGCTTTCCCATCACAATGGCATACCCATGTAGTGATCCGGATGGGTACACGAGAATGAACTAGAGAACAGACAATGTAATGCACCTCTCCATCTTGTGGAAAGACGGCAGAAAAGTAGCCTTCTCTGAGCTCTATTTAATTTGATGGAGGTTAACACGGCTAAATGTGAGCATTACCATCGCTGTCTTTATGAGCAGAGGCACGATGTAGGTATTAGCTCAATTTTATCGTCTGTTTTAAGATGACTGCGAGATAATAAAAAGTCAGCAAAGCACACGGTGACATGGGTCATAAATATGTTATTTACTTGCACATAAAAAATGATCCAAAATGTGCTTATTGTTATGCGGGCAGGAAGTATACGTGCCATGTAATCTAAGAACTGCTGTGTGCATCTCTCCTGGCACTCAATGACACTTTATGAACAATGAAAGTATAAAGAGGTGGAAGTGGAACCGATGGAAATAAATGGTACATTATCATCCTGAGGAACAGGATCAATATGTAATGAGGTTTAATGGGCCAGAAAAGTGTCTAATAGAAATGATGGCTGCACCAGCCTCGCCATGCAAACATAATGAAGGCAAATAAATCTCTTTCCTTGAGAGCACTTTGCCCCGAGTACAAATGACTCAGGAGGGCTGGTTTTATGACCCCTGTTTGTGTAAATATGTAGCCTGCAGTCTGTTTGCCTTATTATGCAACTCTGCCTCAGTAAGATTTTTCATGCTGAGGAAAATGACTGTGTTTATGCATGTTTCACTTCCAGTATTCCATATTTTCTAGACTCTGTGAAAGGTTGACATCCTCCAGTGTGCACGTGGGAAAGTTCAGGCCGAGGACAAGCATTATTTGCATCAATCATGACATTACCGGGGGGAGCGAGTGGTGGCGCGGAGTTTGTTTCTGCAACAATAATGACAAACGTTCACACAAATACATATATGTATACATAAAACTCTGCCGCACAAAGAAACAAGATCCAAAAATGTGTTTTCCAGTTCTGCGTGATTGTTTTACATTTGTCAGTTAAAATAAACATATAAAGAAGATAAACGGCTTCTCCTTGACTTTACAGTGCCTCAGCAAGAATTAAACTAACAATTGAACTAATTAAACTGAGAGTCGAGAACATGATTCAAGATGAGTTTTGTTCTGCTTGTCTGTGCTGATATCAAAGCTTCACATATGCTGTTTGAACCACGCACTGTCTGGGAGATATTTCCCTGGAAAAAATCCTTGGGTGCATAGGTGTGAAGTGTTTCATGTTTGCAGTTGGCAACGGTGAAATGGCTGAAATGAATATTAAAATATTATATTTTCACTATACAGATATGTTAGATAGCGTATGTATATATAATCATTCATAATAATGCAGCAATAGCAATTATTTATAGTAATATATCGTAGAACAGTAAAACTAGTATTCAATGCAATGAACTGTCAAAAATTCATGTGTAAAACATGATGATTAATATTCGTTTTCAATTACTAGTTTGGACAATGAAATGACATAAAACAATATCATAGAATTATTTCCCAGTCACAGCTCCGAGTGGCAACAGCTGTTAGTTTGCAATAAATCCAATCAAAGAGACAGAAGAGAAAGTTTATCTCGGGTTAATGCAGATCAATACCACAAATGTTGCCATACAGTTGATATGAAAGTAAGGACAACAAGCATTATTATTAATGTATCAACAGGCACTGTATGCATGTAGTCTACTGAACCCACTGAATTTACCTTACTTCGTGCTCGAATGATCACAGCACTGACCACGGTAGACGTGAACTTTGAGATGAGGCTGATGGAGGATGAAATCTCTGCCCCATTGCCTGCGCGCACACACACACACACACACACACACACACACACACACACACACCACATTCCCCCAGCACTCCAGGATGTAATATGGCGGTGTTCCAGCTCTTGCTTCCATTAATCACTCTTCCCTCTTGGTAGCTGCCATGCAGGGCAGATTAAAGGGAACATTCACCATAAAACAAAATTAATATATACTGTTCCATTTCCATAATTTTGGATACCAATGTCAATGTGCACAAATACAAATAACTGCCCCTCTCACTTTGACAAGATTTGAATTAATGATGCCATTCAGTGACAGTTCACGGAGTTGGCCCATTTGAAATGAATTAGTCAGAAACACTATGAGCTCTGTGGGAGTTTCTATTGCATCCAAATCAGTTTTATTTTAGTGCAAGCTGCGAATTAAAAGATGTGGCCTTCACCGAGTAAAATATTCACGGCACCGTCAGCCGGAGTTGGGAGACTTTCATTATTTACTGTCTGTGGAGCAGCTGCAGGATTTGTCTGTTGATTACATCATCACTACAGGCTGCCTGCTGTTCAAAGGCTGCCTCAAATTCACAAATCGAAACTATGCACGTGATATCTTTCTCACTTTCTGAAAAATAGCACATGGTAATTGTATTCTAAGATCCACAGTCCCACAGCGTGACCTGCCTGTGTGTCTATACAGTACAGAGGATGCCTGACAACTAAGAATCTGATTAGTCGACGTCTTTCCAAGCTAATACAGCAGCTGCGTGAGGATGAATAAAAGATTAAAAGAAAATAAAGATTTTTACTCATATATCATTTTAGTTGATTTTCTCGATTCTTCCCTCCCACAGTCTGCTGACCCTCTCACCCCATTTGTATTTGTGAAGATCAGTCAGCAGACTTGTATCTATCTCTGGCTGAAGACCGACCGAGACTCTCTGCAAAGTTTGTTGTTTTACGAACTGTTTCAGGGTTCAGATGAGTCTGCAGACACTTTCGCCGTAGTGCAACAGAGCTCAAACCACTTCCATCCACTTGCTCCGATCAGCTTCACTAAAAAAAAGAAGCACAGACTGACAGTGATATTGAAGCATGAGGTTTACCATCCTCCGAGGCTGGGAAGGATACAGTCGTAAAAACGAGCAGCGGCAAGTTTTTTCATTCCGTAGTGAAGAGAGAGTACATCCACACATATCATAAACACCTTGGACCGTCATATTGATTTCTGCTCCACTTTCTCTCCGAGGTCATTACACCGATCTGCTCGGGGCTGAAAACTGGGCCAGACAGAGAAACCTGCAAAGGGCTAAAGGTGCTGCCTTCGTGGACCTCCTGGCATCCTAACAGACTGTTAGCAGAGAAAAAGACCACACAAGGATTCAGTTTAGGTCTCGGCTCATTAATCTAACTACTCTGCTCATGTGGAGGTCAAACAGCTTCACTTTGCTGTGGTGCCAATTTGATAGCACAGCTGATTCCCTCGGATGAAATATTAATTTTTATGACTAATTTTAAAGGGGAAACAATCAGGCCTAACATTTGGCGAGCGGTTTACTCATCACTATGCTACTCAGTCTGTGAAAAACAGAAGATATCATTGGTTGTATTAACTTGGGATTTTAAATATTTAACTAAAAAAACACCGGCATAACAAACTGTGAGCACAGCGTTTGAAAGACGTAGGCTTTTATCTGGCGGGGACTGTCAAATGAAGAGTTGCCGTTAAGTCGCTTTGTGCACAGTGTAAGATGCGCTGGAGGAACTAGGCTGGTGCCAGACCTTTAAAGATGTTATTTCAATCAAATACGTCTGCTGTTGTGCTCATTTACAGCTGCTTCCCCCGACTGGGAAAACGACAGAGTCAATCAGAGCTTTGTTGGCTGGTTCATGGGAGAGAGAAAACGTAAGAGACAGCTGTTGAAAGTCAACTTACAGAAATAACAGCTTATTTTGGAGCATATTTCCAAAATTAACCCTATAATGCCAAATGTATCATATTTTTTCAGCCCACCGCATGAGCAGTGTGAATTCTTATTTCCTGAAAGACCTGAGGCATACAAAAAAAAAATGAAATTACAGAATATAGCAAAAATTATACACATTTTTTTAAGATTGATCCCTTTTTTTGTCAGAAGGTATGAGAATTTAATGTCGTTCTTCCAGTTCCAATATCAGTCGTTTCTGCTACAAATAACCTTAAACTCTAAAAAGCTCCTCTAGATACAGAGAACATATTGTATCATTAGTACAACAGACAAAGAAAATGGCCAATCAAGCCTCTGCTGTGCCAGTTTTTACCATTTATTCTCTGTTTTATCAGGTCGGTCCGCTTGATGAAAGTGCAGTGCTAAATTGCTTGAGTTCAGCTTCTGGAGTAAGTGAAAAGGCCCAGGACCTAATGTTCTTTGATAGGCGCTGGACAGAATCCAAAATAGAAAAGTGTATAGTACAAATTCACGGCCTGTACCATGTTCCCATAACAAACTACACAGTGCTGTTGAATCTGTTCATTGGGTAGGCATGGAGACGCTTTTTTGTGCCCCTTTTCCTATTTTCTTTGTCACCTTGATCGAGCACAGGCAATAAACAACATC